>JBAMJR010000103.1:1220000-1480000 GCA_038501785.1 Myoxocephalus aenaeus
TCCCGGTCCTGCTCTCGGTCCTCCTGCTCCCGGTCCTGCTCCCGGTCTTGCTCCCGGTCCTCCTGCTCCCGGTCCATACTCCGCATAACAACCGCGGCGGACCCGGTCCCGCTGGAGCCTGGCACCGTGTCCCCTGACTCCCCCCCCAGCTCCGCCCCTCTCTCGGACTCCTCGTCCTCTTCCTCCCCGGTGATGTGGACCTCCCGGACCTCCTCTTCCTCCTCCTCCTCCTCCTCCTCCTCGGTCCGCTCCGGCTCCGCGTCCCCGCTGGCAGGCATCCTCGCCATATTGCGGTCTGAAGCGGTCCTCCGGCAGCGCGCATGCGCCATATTGGACCGCAGCGCTGAAAGCCTTTTGTGTTTAAGTGACCTTCAGCCGCGCGCGCTCCGTGTGAAGCACGTGGAGCGAGCGCAGCGGGAGGTAGAGTTTGGAAGCGCGCTCCCTGTGAAAAGCTGCAGTATTGGACTGCATATTGGACCAGAGCGGGCACGCGCTCTGTGATGTGGTGGAGAACAGGACTGCACGTGACCTCCATCAGCACGAGACAACACACACCGTTAGACCAGTGATGCACGTCACGAGCACGAGTGTTTAATTAAGACTAAATACATCCAGCTGGTCACGAAACAGGAAGCTGACTTTACCTCAACTTTGACCCAATCTGAACTTAAAGGACAGAACACATCCCGTCATCACGCACTGAGAGACACACGTGCACTGTTTTACTTTCACTAAGACACACGTGCACTATTTTACTTTCACTAACACACGCGTGTGCAGCTCTTTTACTTTCACTAAGACACGCGTGTGCAGCTCTTTTACTTTCACTAACACACGCGTGTGCAGCTCTTTTACTTTCATTAACACACGCGTGTGCAGCTCTTTACTTTCATTAACACACGCGTGTGCAGCTCTTTACTTTCATTAACACACGCGTGTGCAGCTCTTTACTTTCATTAACACACGCGTGTGCAGCTCTTTTACTTTCACTAACACACGCGTGTGCAGCTCTTTACTTTCATTAACACACGCGTGTGCAGCTCTTTTACTTTCACTAACACACGCGTGTGCAGCTCTTTTACTTCCATTAACACACGCGTGTGCAGCTCTTTTACTTCCATTAACACACGCGTGTGCAGCTCTTTTACTTTCATTAACACACGCGTGTGCAGCTCTTTTACTTTCACTAACACACGCGTGTGCAGCTCTTTTACTTTCATTAACACACGCGTGTGCAGCTCTTTTACTTTCATTAACACACACGTGTGCAGCTCTTTTACTTTCACTAACACACGCGTGTGCAGCTCTTTACTTTCACTAACACACGCGTGTGCAGCTCTTTTACTTTCACTAACACACGCGTGTGCAGCTCTTTTACTTTCACTAACACGCGTGTGCAGCTCTTTTACTTTCACTAACACACGCGTGTGCAGCTCTTTTACTTTCACTAACACACGCGTGTGCAGCTCTTTTACTTTCATTAACACACGCGTGTGCAGCTCTTTTACTTTCACTAACACACGCGTGTGCAGCTCTTTTACTTTCATTAACACACGCGTGTGCAGCTCTTTACTTTCATTAACACACGCGTGTGCAGCTCTTTACTTTCATTAACACACGCGTGTGCAGCTCTTTACTTTCATTAACACACGCGTGTGCAGCTCTTTACTTTCATTAACACACGCGTGTGCAGCTCTTTTACTTTCACTAACACACGCGTGTGCAGCTCTTTACTTTCATTAACACACGCGTGTGCAGCTCTTTTACTTTCACTAACACACGCGTGTGCAGCTCTTTTACTTTCATTAACACACGCGTGTGCAGCTCTTTTACTTCCATTAACACACGCGTGTGCAGCTCTTTTACTTTCATTAACACACGCGTGTGCAGCTCTTTTACTTTCACTAACACACGCGTGTGCAGCTCTTTTACTTTCATTAACACACACGTGTGCAGCTCTTTTACTTTCACTAACACACGCGTGTGCAGCTCTTTACTTTCACTAACACACGCGTGTGCAGCTCTTTTACTTTCACTAACACACGCGTGTGCAGCTCTTTTACTTTCACTAACACGCGTGTGCAGCTCTTTTACTTTCACTAACACACGCGTGTGCAGCTCTTTTACTTTCACTAACACACGCGTGTGCAGCTCTTTTACTTTCATTAACACACGCGTGTGCAGCTCTTTTACTTTCACTAACACACGCGTGTGCAGCTCTTTTACTTTCATTAACACACGCGTGTGCAGCTCTTTTACTTTCATTAACACACGCGTGTGCAGCTCTTTTACTTTCATTAACACACGCGTGTGCAGCTCTTTTACTTTCATTAACACACGCGTGTGCAGCTCTTTTACTTTCATTAACACACGCGTGTGCAGCTCTTTTACTTTCATTAACACACGCGTGTGCAGCTCTTTTACTTTCATTAACACACACGTGTGCAGCTCTTTTACTTTCACTAACACACGCGTGTGCAGCTCTTTACTTTCACTAACACACGCGTGTGCAGCTCTTTTACTTTCACTAACACACGCGTGTGCAGCTCTTTTACTTTCACTAACACGCGTGTGCAGCTCTTTTACTTTCACTAACACACGCGTGTGCAGCTCTTTTACTTTCACTAACACACGCGTGTGCAGCTCTTTTACTTTCATTAACACACGCGTGTGCAGCTCTTTTACTTTCATTAACACACGCGTGTGCAGCTCTTTTACTTTCATTAACACACACGTGTGCAGCTCTTTTACTTTCACTAACACACGCGTGTGCAGCTCTTTACTTTCACTAACACACGCGTGTGCAGCTCTTTTACTTTCACTAACACACGCGTGTGCAGCTCTTTTACTTTCACTAACACGCGTGTGCAGCTCTTTTACTTTCACTAACACACGCGTGTGCAGCTCTTTTACTTTCACTAACACACGCGTGTGCAGCTCTTTTACTTTCATTAACACATGCGTGTGCAGCTCTTTTACTTTCATTAACACACGCGTGTGCAGCTCTTTTACTTTCACTAACACACGCGTGTGCAGCTCTTTTACTTTCACTAACACACGCGTGTGCAGCTCTTTTACTTTCATTAACACACGCGTGTGCAGCTCTTTTACTTTCATTAACACACGCGTGTGCAGCTCTTTGAAGTTACGCTGCAGACGTTTGACTTATTTTCCTTCTTTGCATGAATGAAATGAAGCTCTGGACGTAATAAAAACATATAACTGGAACGAGAACACTTAAAATAACTTAAGTTAAATATCCATCACAACAAGCAATAAGATGGAACATGCACACGCGTGTCATAGATCACTGAGGAGCTGTATGACCTGCACATGAAAATCACACACAGGGGAATATACATGAAATGTATTTGTATCTGTTTCCATCTGATACAACATAAGGGATCAACAGGAGAGCTCACCAACACATCAAAGGCACAAGGTCAAAGGTCAGAGTTGGGACTCCGCGTGGTTTGTCGTCTAGCTTCCCTCTTGACCTTGGAAACAACAAGGTCATGTACTGCGGGACGCTGCTCTCTCCTCTTCAGAGCAACAGCCTCATCATCCAGCAACGTGTTGCTCTTGCATCCATCAGCTGCTCAGCATGGCGTCGCTCTGTCGGCAGAGAAGAAGAGCTGTGCAGGTTTACTGATGTTACAGGTGACCGGCCTCCCCTGAGCCTCTCCATCAACGCCCTGTAGGTGCAGGTGATGCACAGCATTTATCTGCCGACACCAAAGACAGCTGATGTCATGGTCCAAGGAGTTTAGTTCCAGTTCCTGTTATAGATGTTCTGTCTTGTTTTACTTCCTGGTTTGATTCTCCCTCGTTAGCCTCCGTGCTCCCGTTGGTTTTGTCACTTTGTTCTTTGTCTTCTTTGGGTTTTGTTCATCTGCTGCTGGTCCCTCTTGTTTCCTGCTTGTGAGCTTCTGTTACCCTGCAGCAGTGGTTGTGTGTCTGTGTGGGTCCTTCTCCTCCACACCACAGCGATCCCATCATGCATCTCTCACATGGACCTTCTTCTGGAGCCTCACAAGGGCTCAACTTAATGGAAGCGGGATACTACATTGCTGAAGGAGCATAGGGTCCTAATTAGGGGACCCTTTTATATCAGGTCACAAGGTACAAACCAAGAAAAAACAATGCTATGAATCCAAAAAACAACAACAACATGTTAGGTATTGTTAGAAGAAAAACTTATTTACTCTTAATCAACAACTGTTTCACAGTTATATTATTAATCATAGACTGTGTAAAGGCTTGTGGCTTCACCTTTGACCTACTCTCCTGTTTAAACATACGTATGACCTTCTGATAGTCTTGAGACTGCGGCCCCGGACACGCACAGCTAAAAAGCAGCTATAATAGCTGACCTGTTGTCCGCATTGGAAATAGCAAAAGGCAAAACCTATGGCCCGTGCTTCAAAGCAGCGCATACGGGACCTGGGACAAAACACGGTGAGCGAAACATACCAGTATGTCATAATTCTGAAAACAAGGCCTCAGACCCTGAAACTAATTTGCTTATGGCATTAACTTCAAAAATGATGATGACTGAATCTGTTTGTTCTGATGTTTATTTCCGAGATAACCAAAAACGCGGAGCGTCGCGTGGCCGGGGGCGTGGGCACAGGAGGGAGAGTGGATGGAAGGAGGGACGTGAAGCACCGGAAGGATCCACTTCAGCGGAATCACAAGGTCGTACGAACACACACATGGGCCTGGGGACACTAAATACAAATAATATAGTGTTTGTTGCAAGAGGGAAACCATTTGTGACTAGATATAGTATAAAATGATATTTTTGGTTAATTCCAGAGCATAAAAATCTGTTGTTTTAACCTCAGAAGACAAAACATTAATAAAATGATAAATCAAACACCAAAAGGCATGAAAGTAGTTTAGGTTACAATAAAATGACTGCTACCAGACTATGGTTATAATTTAAACCTAGCCACGACAATCTATTACGCAGGAACTAAAAATAGTTACGGCAAAAATAAGAATAACAAATCTTTACTGAGGTAATATCACTTTTTAGAAACAGGAGGTGTTGTGAAAATCTTACCATCTTTTCTCAGAGGAAAGGCTGCTAAACTAGAGTCAGATTTTACTCTGGTAGGTTCCAAAAAAAAATAAAAAAATAAAAAGAAGAGTGCAGAGAAGATACTCTGGCACTATTTTGGAATTCTTTGGGACATTAAAGTAAACAAAAATAAATTACAGCTGTAGAGAGAGAAAGAAAGAAATAAATAAATAATTGAAATAAAGCAATGTGAAGCGTTTAAAGCGGACTGGAGGGCGTATGGTATGTGAAGAGAGGACGCAGAGAGTAGGGAAACTAAAAGATGAAGGAACGAGTGTGTATGTGGGACAGGGATCGTGGTTGGATCAGAGAGAGAAAGTGAAATACAGTTGGGTCCCCAATTATGCTGAATTAGCAAAGCCTTTATAAAAACTCATCTCTGATGAAGGTACAGCACATGACCGTATTGAGAGTTGTGTGTTACCAAGAACTGATCTAACAAGCCTAGGCATGAAGAATTGATAAAGACCAATTTACTTTTGAAGTTCAACACTTCATTAAATAAAAAATAAAAAAATAGAAAATAAAATATGCAAACAAGTGCAAGCAAAATAAATAAGAATAAACATAGCTGTGGGCGGGATGGGGAAAGGGTTCTGGAGGTTTCCTGAAGGTAGATTAGTATTGCCTTAAACATTACATAGAGATACAGCTCTTTTTAGCCATGTGGAACTATGGCTAAACAGGTGGGAGGGTTTCTAGGAGAGAGAAGGTGTTTAATGCATATGGCTAGAAGGTGTTTAATGCATATGGCTTTAAGGTGTTTAATGCATATGGCTTTAAGGTGTTTAATGCATATGGCTAGAAGGTGTTTAATGCATATGGCTAGAAGGTGTTTAATGCATATGGCTTTAAGGTGTTTAATGCATATGGCTCTAAGGTGTTTAATGCATATGGCTTTAAGGTGTTTAATGCATATGGCTCTAAGGTGTTTAATGCATATGGCTTTAAGGTGTTTAATGCATATGGCTAGAAGGTGTTTAATGCATATGGCTAGAAGGTGTTTAATGCATATGGCTTTAAGGTGTTTAATGCATATGGCTCTAAGGTGTTTAATGCATATGGCTTTAAGGTGTTTAATGCATATGGCTTTAAGGTGTTTAATGCATATGGCTTTAAGGTGTTTAATGCATATGGCTTTAAGGTGTTTAATGCATATGGCTCATAAAAAAAAAAAAAATGGCCAGAACCAGAATATCCATTTCAGTACATTTGCATGAATTCTATTGACCTCAACCAATGTGAGGGGAATAAATATTGTCTAAACGATTAAAAAAATAAGGTTTTCAAAATAGGTTGAAGTATTTTCAACTAATTCCTCAGATGCGTTAACAGTGGTGGCAGAAGCCTTGACGAAAGACATAATACCGAGGTTCGGGTTACACTAAGAAAGAATTTACTGTGATAACGCCACACATTTAGTAAACAAGGTCTTAACACACTTGGCTGCTGCATGTGGGACAGAGGTGACCGTCCCCAGTCAGCAGGACTAATAGATAAAATACGTTTTTACTGCATATGACTATGCTAATTACTTTAAAAAATATATAATAATTTAGTTTGATGGAAGTAAATATTTGTTTTGCACACACTGCAAAAAGTGAACCAATTGTCTGCAGAGTTTCGCCGCTGATGAACCTTAAATTACGGATACCAAACACCTCTAATGGATTTTAATTCATTAGGATCAATTGTCTGAAACCAGTGAAGATGACTAACAACATATAGGAGGCTTAGTGGTGTCTGTAAGGCAGGGCTTCAGTAGGAAACACTCGCAGAAATTGGTAAAGCAATGCAGACACTTAGACCAGGGCATCTGATGAGACTACCAGGTTTATGCCATTAGAGGAATTATTAGAAGTTAAATAGGCTAAGGGATTCAGGGGATTATGCACTATCTGTTGATAACACTGGACAGGATGTCCAAACTTTTTCTCAAAATGATGGTAAATTAATGTCCAGAGGCCTACATCAGACCAGTCACAACCACAAAAACATTAATAAATGTTAAACAAAATTATTGATGATAATGTCACCACCGCTCCGAGCAGTACAGATCTTGATGCAGACGGGGTGACTTATCTCAACATGACTACATACAGACTGAGACTCTAAACACTAGAGACCAGGTTCACTTATCTCAACATAACTACATACAGACTGAGACTCTAAACACTAGAGACCAGGTTCACTTATCTCAACATGACTACATACAGACTGAGACTCTAAACACTAGAGACCAGGTTCACTTATCTCAACATGACTACATACAAACTGAGACTCTAAACACTAGAGACCAGGTTCACTTATCTCAACATGACTACATACAAACTGAGACTCTAAACACTAGAGACCAGGTTCACTTATCTCAACATAACTACATACAGACTGAGACTCTAAACACTAGAGACCAGGTTCACTGCTTCATACAACTATTCTCCTCCTCTGAAATGCCAATGTAACAGAAGTTGTGCCACCTTTCCAGTATAATGACCCAGCACCGCCCTATTTCTCACCCTAAGCTGCACACTACACTTGTTTCACTAGATACTTCTTTGAAGGAACTCTGGTGGGGACCCTGGATGGGTTAATGTGACGACATCACACAGAATCAAATTGTAGCAGGGTTTGAGTCAATATTTCTCTGGTGGAAACAATAAAATAGGGTTGATTGGATAAATTATGCAGAATGGAATGGCATTTAGACGTGTTGCTGGAGGGGCGGAGGGGGAGGAGGTGGGGTGTCTGTAAAATGTTCGGCTGATCCTGATGTATTTATATTTCCAACAAGCACGGTGTGGACGGGTCAGGGACCAGGGGTTTGACGTCACCATCGAGGATGGCAGGTTGCAGGGATTTACAACCCCTTCAACAAACTGCTGGAATCGTGGTCCAATTCCCCACCAAGAGGAGTGGGGCAGCAGACTCCTGGTTCCCCCGCAGTAGGACAAGGCCATCGCGGCCCTGTCTGAACAAACTGATAACACTGGACTGTAAAACAATTATGATTCACACGCCGAAAATCAAGAGACATTGCAGAGTGATGATTGCAGTACCAAACCTGCAGCTGGTGGAGAAAAGAACATTGTTTTATTTCAGGAAGGGAGAAGTTGTTTAGAGAAAGGTTTTATCCTCCAAGAAGGTTTTCATCCTGATATAAACATCTTTACCCGACTACGAAGTTTTATCCAGAAATAAAGCATTGTTACTCTAGACAATAAGATTTTTTTAAGCCCCTGAATCCAGGGTTTTTGGTAAATGTGATGATATATTCAAAAACGTTTTTCTTTTAATGAAATTGTTATACTTAGTATAAAAATGAGGGAAATGTTAGAAGAAAAACTTATTTACTCTTAATCAACAACTGTGTCACAGTTATATTATTAATCATAGACTGTGTAAAGGCTTGTGGCTTCTCATCTGACCTACTCTCCTGTTTAAACATACGTATGACCTTCTGATGGAGTCTTGAGACTGGGATGCCTCCATGTCTCTGTGTGAAGAACGTGGTGTTCCTTGTTATCATGACCATGCCGATGCAAGCGAATCTGAAGACGTCATGAGAGCTTCTGTGATTGAGTCATTAATGTATTTAAGAGGTAACTCTGCTCATTCATGGAGCAGTCCAGGATACGCAATTGACATGTCGTGTTGTGATTCTGACTCTGCTCCTCTTTGCAAAGAATAAATGTTCCTGATCGATGATTTTACCTCAAGGTGTCATGGGAATTTTTCTATCAGGTATCAAATTAAACATAACAATCAGGGCTACAATCATATATAATCCCCATGTACAACCTCTGAACACAACTCTAACAATAGGATTAGGGGTTAGGGTTCAAAGGGCTACAGACCCCTACTGTTCCACTTCCACTCCACTTGATCTTAAATCTCAGTCAACATCCTTGCATAAGTACCAGGTGAAGGCCTCGCTGGTACCAGGTGAAGGCCGCGCTGGTACCAGGTGAAGGCCTCGCTGGTACCAGGTGAAGGCCTCGCTGGTACCAGGTGAAGGCCTCGCTGGTACCAGGTGAAGGCCTCGCTGGTACCAGGTGAAGGCCGCGCTGGTACCAGGTGAAGGCTGCGCTGGTACCATATGAAGGCCGCGCTGGTACCAGGTGAAGGCCTCGCTGGTACCAGGTGAAGGCCGCGCTGGTACCAGGTGAGGGCCGCGCTGGTACCAGGTGAAGGCCGCGCTGGTACCAGATGAAGGCCGCGCTGGTACCAGGTGAGGGCCGCGCTGGTACCAGGTGAAGGCCTCGCTGGTACCAGGTGAAGGCCTCGCTGGTACCAGGTGAAGGCCGCGCTGGTACCAGGTGAGGGCCGCGCTGGTACCAGATGAAGGCCGCGCTGGTACCAGGTGAGGGCCGCGCTGGTACCAGGTGAAGGCCTCGCTGGTACCAGATGAAGGCCGCGCTGGTACCAGGTGAAGGCCGCGCTGGTACCAGATGAAGGCCTCGCTGGTACCAGGTGAGGGCCGCGCTGGTACCAGATGAAGGCCTCGCTGGTACCAGGTGAGGGCCGCGCTGGTACCAGGTGAAGGCCTCGCTGGTACCAGGTGAAGGCCTCGCTGGTACCAGGTGAAGGCCTCGCTGGTACCAGGTGAAGGCCGCGCTGGTACCATGTGAAGGCCGCGCTGGTACCAGATGAAGGCCGCGCTGGTACCAGGTGAGGGCCGCGCTGGTACCAGGTGAAGGCCGCGCTGGTACCAGGTGAAGGCCGCGCTGGTACCAGGTGAAGGCCGCGCTGGTACCAGGTGAAGGCCGCGCTGGTACCAGGTGAAGGCCACGCTGGTACCAGGTGAAGGCCTCGCTGGCACCAGGTGAAGGCCGCGCTGGTACCAGGTGAAGGCCACGCTGGTACCAGGTGAAGGCCGCGCTGGTACCAGGTGAAGGCCACGCTGGTACCAGGTGAAGGCCACGCTGGTACCAGGTGAAGGCCTCGCTGGTACCAGGTGAGGGCCGCGCTGGTACCAGATGAAGGCCTCGCTGGTACCAGGTGAAGGCCTCGCTGGTACCAGGTGAAGGCCGCGCTGGTACCAGGTGAAGGCCGCGCTGGTACCAGGTGAAGGCCTCGCTGGTACCAGGTGAGGGCCGCGCTGGTACCAGATGAAGGCCTCGCTGGTACCAGGTGAAGGCCACGCTGGTACCAGGTGAAGGCCTCGCTGGTACCAGGTGAAGGCCTCGCTGGTACCAGGTGAAGGCCTCGCTGGTACCAGATGAAGGCCACGCTGGTACCAGGTGAGGGCCGCGCTGGTACCAGGTGAAGGCCTCGCTGGTACCAGGTGAAGGCCGCGCTGGTACCAGGTGAGGGCCGCGCTGGTACCAGATGAAGGCCGCGCTGGTACCAGATGAAGGCCGCGCTGGTACCAGGCCGCTCACAGTCCAACAGCAGCACAGGACTCTGCTGCACGATGTTGTACTTCATGCATTTGGTCTGTTGTCTGATCGAATGCTGATGTGCAGTTTATTTTAGCAGCTTCTTAATATAGTGTCCCATCATGCTCTCTGGCTCCTCCCCCGGGTTAACATGACCTCGATGTGCAGTCTGACCCCGTGTGCTGCTCTGACCACCACACGGACGACATCGCTTATTATTACCAGCTACTGATGGTCATCACGTCTTTATTACATTGTGGTTCATAAAAAGGAAAAACACAGGAGGAGGTCACTATTATTTTGAAATGATGCAGAACTACAAATTCGCCCCCATTTTTCACGAGTTGAAATACAATATCATAAACTTTTTCAGTGCATGAAAAAGGCTAATTTTATTTAAATGTTCTGCTCATATTTGTTTAATTTGATGATCATTTTGCACCTTTGCCATGATAATCCCTCCACCATCCACCTGAGAGATGTGTCAATGAAACAGTTTCCTCTTGAAAAAGACATTTCTTGGATTTCACATGACGATGCATTTGTTATTCAAGAATCATTTCCCACCAATCAGTTCAGCATCTGGGTGCTGAAGGTGGAGTGTTGGCCTCTTCAATGTCTGTGCGACGTTGCTGGATACAGAATGCTGCAGAGATGACATAGTGTTGCAGGACAACACAAATGTTTCCCTCCAGCTTTTTCACTGGATTTTGAATTATGGCCAAAAAATAACCTTTGTGGGAAGTTTTTTGAAGAGTGAATGCATATCGGCAGAAACTCAAAAGCCAACATTATTATTTGGTGTATTTCCTTTAGAGCCATTAAACTACACCAAATAATACTGTTTATGGTGTAGTCATGTGACACTATGGTCACATGACTTCCCGTCACCACCAAGCTAAAGGCGGGCTCGTTGCCTCACTTAGCCACTTGGTAGCAATCACTTTTTTGGGGAAGCTTCTAAATTCTCCAGAGGCGGTATTTATTAACACATTTTATATCGTAGAACAAAACATTAAAATATTATAAGTTTGTGTTAACCACAGACATCATTTCAGGCATCTAACCAAAAACCCATTAAAAAAAAACTGACTTCAAGACGACGGACGGGAAACACGAACACGCCACCCATTGCGTGTTTTAGGACTCCTTCATGGAACACGCCGTCCTCACCATCATGAAGTGAAGACATGTGGTGAGAATGCAGTCCATGCAGGAACCGAGGTGTTTTCAGCTTCCAGTGTACGATCCCTGCAGCATGGGCCATACATTCTACTGGAACAGCAGGCGATGAACGGCCCGGCATTTGGGGCAACGTTTCCACGAGCAAACAGCTCGCCCACACGACTCCACACGCTGACCGCTATCTGCCGTAGAGTCAAAGAGAACACTCGCTGAGGACGGCCCACCTCAAGATGAGCTTCAGTTTGTGTGGAAATACTTTTGGTTGCAAATGATCAGGTGTGAGATGCCAAATGATCCACATCTGTGTGGTTACACTTGATCTGCGTGGTTGTGAGGCCAGTTGGATTCACTGGAGGGCTTATGGTTGAGAAATGAACATTTAGTTCATGTGTGGCAGCTCTGATGGACATTCCTGCAGTTAGCATGCCGACGGCACGCTCCCTTAAAAATACGACATTGTGTTTGGAGAAAGCACATCTTAGACTAGAGTGAACCTTTATGGAGACCAGTGACCCTTTATGGAGACCAGTGACTCTTTATGGAGACCAGTGACCTTTATGGAGACCAGTGACCCTTTATGGAGACCAGTGACTCTTTATCCAGACCAGTGACTATTTATCCAGACCAGTGACTCTTTATGGAGACCAGTGACTCTTTATGGAGACCAGTGACCCTTTATGGAGACCAGTGACTCTTTATCCAGACCAGTGACTCTTTATCCAGACCAGTGACTCTTTATGGAGACCAGTGACCCTTTATGGAGACCAGTGACCCTTTATGGAGACCAGTGACTCTTTATCCAGACCAGTGACTCTTTATGGAGACCAGTGACTCTTTATGGAGACCAGTGACCCTTTATGGAGACCAGTGACTCTTTATGGAGACCAGTGACTCTTTATGGAGACCAGTGACCCTTTATGGAGACCAGTGACTCTTTATACAGACCAGTGACTCTTTATCCAGACCAGTGACTCTTTATCGAGACCAGTGACTCTTTATGGAGACCAGTGACCCTTTATGGAGACCAGTGACCCTTTATGGAGACCAGTGACTCTTTATGGAGACCAGTGACCTTTATGGAGACCAGTGACCCTTTATGGAGACCAGTGACTCTTTATCCAGACCAGTGACTATTTATCCAGACCAGTGACTCTTTATGGAGACCAGTGACTCTTTATGGAGACCAGTGACCCTTTATGGAGACCAGTGACTCTTTATCCAGACCAGTGACTCTTTATCCAGACCAGTGACTCTTTATGGAGACCAGTGACCCTTTATGGAGACCAGTGACCCTTTATGGAGACCAGTGACTCTTTATCCAGACCAGTGACTCTTTATGGAGACCAGTGACTCTTTATGGAGACCAGTGACCCTTTATGGAGACCAGTGACTCTTTATGGAGACCAGTGACTCTTTATGGAGACCAGTGACCCTTTATGGAGACCAGTGACTCTTTATACAGACCAGTGACTCTTTATCCAGACCAGTGACTCTTTATGGAGACCAGTGACTCTTTATGGAGACCAGTGACTCTTTATGGAGACCAGTGACCTTTATGGAGACCAGTGACCCTTTATGGAGACCAGTGACTCTTTATCCAGACCAGTGACTCTTTATCCAGACCAGTGACTCTTTATGGAGACCAGAGATTCTTTATGGAGACCAGTGACCCTTTATCCAGACCAGTGACTCTTTATGGAGACCAGTGACCTTTATGGAGACCAGTGACCTTTATGGAGACCAGTGACTCTTTATGGAGACCAGTGACCCTTTATCGAGACCAGTGACTCTTTATGGAGACCAGTGACCCTTTATCCAGACCAGTGACCCTTTATGGAGACCAGTGACCCTTTATGGAGACCAGTGACTCTTTATGGAGACCAGTGACTCTTTATCCAGACCAGTGACTATTTATCCAGACCAGTGACTCTTTATTGAGACCAGTGACTCTTTATAGAGACCAGTGACCCTTTATGGAGACCAGTGACTCTTTATCCAGACCAGTGACTCTTTATCCAGACCAGTGACTCTTTATGGAGACCAGTGACCCTTTATGGAGACCAGTGACCCTTTATGGAGACCAGTGACTCTTTATCCAGACCAGTGACTATTTATCCAGACCAGTGACTCTTTATGGAGACCAGTGACTCTTTATGGAGACCAGTGACCCTTTATGGAGACCAGTGACTCTTTATCCAGACCAGTGACTCTTTATCCAGACCAGTGACTCTTTATGGAGACCAGTGACCCTTTATGGAGACCAGTGACCCTTTATGGAGACCAGTGACTCTTTATCCAGACCAGTGACTCTTTATGGAGACCAGTGACTCTTTATGGAGACCAGTGACCCTTTATGGAGACCAGTGACTCTTTATGGAGACCAGTGACTCTTTATGGAGACCAGTGACCCTTTATGGAGACCAGTGACTCTTTATACAGACCAGTGACTCTTTATCCAGACCAGTGACTCTTTATCGAGACCAGTGACTCTTTATGGAGACCAGTGACCCTTTATGGAGACCAGTGACCCTTTATGGAGACCAGTGACTCTTTATGGAGACCAGTGACCTTTATGGAGACCAGTGACCCTTTATGGAGACCAGTGACTCTTTATCCAGACCAGTGACTCTTTATCCAGACCAGTGACTATTTATCCAGACCAGTGACTCTTTATGGAGACCAGTGACTCTTTATCCAGACCAGTGACTCTTTATGGAGACCAGTGACCTTTATGGAGACCAGTGACTCTTTATGGAGACCAGTGACCCTTTATCCAGACCAGTGACCCTTTATGGAGACCAGTGACCCTTTATGGAGACAAGTTACTCTTTATGAAGACCAGTGACCTTTATGGAGACCAGTGACTCTTTATGGAGACCAGTGACCCTTTATGGAGACAAGTGACCCTTTATGGAGACCAGTGACTCTTTATGGAGACCAGTGACCCTTTATGGAGACCAGTGACTCTTTATCCAGACCATTGACTCTTTATGGAGACCAGTGACTCTTTATCCAGACCAGTGACTCTTTATCCAGACCAGTGACCTTTATGGAGACCAGTGACTCTTTATGGAGACCAGTGACCCTTTATCCAGACCAGTGACCCTTTATGGAGACCAGTGACTCTTTATCCAGACCAGTGACTCTTTATGGAGACCAGTGACCTTTATGGAGACCAGTGACTCTTTATCCAGACCAGTGACTCTTTATCCAGACCAGTGAGTCTTTATCGCGACCAGTGACCCTTTATGGAGACCAGTGACCCTTTATGGAGACCAGTGACCCTTTATGGAGACCAGTGACTCTTTATGGAGACCAGTGACCCTTTATCCAGACCAGTGACTCTTTATGGAGACCAGTGACCTTTATGGAGACCAGTGACCTTTATGGAGACCAGTGACTCTTTATGGAGACCAGTGACTCTTTATGGAGACCAGTGACTCTTTATGGAGACCAGTGACCTTTATGGAGACCAGTGACTCTTTATGGAGACCAGTGACCTTTATGGAGACCAGTGACGTTTATGGAGACCAGTGACCTTTATGGAGACCAGTGACCTTTATGGAGACCAGTGACTCTTTATGGAGACCAGTGACTCTTTATGGAGACCAGTGACCTTTATGGAGACCAGTGACCTTTATGGAGACCAGTGACCTTTATGGAGACCAGTGACTCTTTATGGAGACCAGTGACCTTTATGGAGACCAGTGACTCTTTATGGAGACCAGCCCCAGGCCCATCTGTAATCACATCCTGATCACCACCTGGCAGGTGGATGGAGCATCGTGTCAAAGCAGAAGTGCTCACTAACACGAATTTAAACACATTTGTGAATGAAACTTGCTGTAACACATCTTCGAGGTGGAACTGGATTATCTGAACCATCTTTTTTCTGTTAGTACATGTAAACAATATGCTCTGGACGCAATATGGTCCACAAGAGTAGAACCACACATAGTGCAGTCTGCTTTGAGAAGCTGGCCTTCACACGTTCCGCTCAGGAACACAACCAGACTGGAATGACTTCTACGGTAAAGCATTAAAAAGGTTATGGTCATCTTTTTTTTGTTTCAGTGATAATAAATAATCCAGAGTCTATATGTTATGAACGTTTACAGTCATCAGTGTTTTATTAGACTCAGTAGAAGTAGCGTTAGCTTTCATTGATTCATTTCTCAATATTTCTTTGATGTTCTTTATTGATGTGTTCACATGCTAAAATGTCTAATATGAGTAAAACACTCACTCTGTCTGAGTCAGTGCTGATTACACAGTGTTACCATGCCGATGCATTACTATCAGGTTTATGTCATCACCCTGCAGAACTCCACTCGTCTCAGACCTGAGT
This sequence comes from Myoxocephalus aenaeus, assembly GCA_038501785.1. Taxonomy (NCBI): domain Eukaryota; kingdom Metazoa; phylum Chordata; class Actinopteri; order Perciformes; family Cottidae; genus Myoxocephalus; species Myoxocephalus aenaeus. The sequence goes on from JBAMJR010000103.1 coordinate 1,235,998, forward strand.
GTTATGACATCATCACTGCTGAGCCAAAGCAGCCCAACATATGAGCTGGAGACATTGTTTGATCTCAAAGTGTATAAAGAAACTTCACCTCTGCACATGACAGTGGCTGGAAACGAGGTGATAAAACAAACTATTCTCAGAGCTCACTCACATACTGCACCGATCAAATTACAATTCACGACATTGTCAGTCGGTGCCAGAAAGGTCCGTCCCCCAGGACAGCACTAACGCACGGAGCGCTATCACGCCAAGGAAATACATCAAACTAAAAATGTTTTTCTTTTGGTAATTACAATTTAGACCAACTAAGTATGCACACGAGTCAAAGCATACACCGGGAATATATAATGTACTAATTTCTCTGAAAAAATAAATTTTACCTTCAGTTCCACTTAAAAAGATCGGCCCATGTGTAAAAGCAATTAGACGTGAATCTGATTTCAAACTCATTGATATGATTCTGGAGACACATGCAGGAATAACCTAGTAAGAACATGTGTAAATGGAGCTGGAGATGGAGGTGCACCTAAACGCATCGCTGTTGCGTAGTGACTGCAGCTCAGTGTCACTGGGAAGCAAAACCATGCTTTGACATGTTGCCGCCATCATGTGATGTGATGAAGCCGCTGTGCGACAGAGCCTCTCGGTGGCGCTTTGTCTGCGCTCTGCGGCGTCTCAGCAGGAAGCCGGAGACGCTTCACTCCGCGTTTTAATTCCCGTTAGCCGAGCCGGCTTCAGACCTCGCGACCCAATTAGGGACACCTTTGCTGTGCTGTGTGATCCTGGCCTGATTTGTATGCAGTTTGTGCAGACGCTGATAAGAGCACCCGGAGTGCATGTGCAGTTTTAAAAAAAAAATGTAATTTTATGATGATTTGCATGCCAGCACTGCTGCAGGGCCAGAGGAAATCACATACCCAGCCTTCAAAAGGAGATCTGTACACCGAGCACAGCAGAAATGTGGAGGACTGCGCTTTTTTTGTGTGCAGGCAGGTAATTTGCTCCCTGACTAATCTGCAGAGATAGGGAGAAGTTCAGAAAAAGCACTTACACAAAGAACACGCTGTAGCTCGGAGGCTCGTCAAAAAGCTGAAGAAATTAACAGCAGAGTGTAATAAGTGGAACAGACGAGGAGAGGAGGCGTTGTACGCGTGTGCTCCTGAGTTCATAAGGAACACACTGCTATACCAGTATGTAGAGTGTATCATGAGGATAATTCATTTGCTGCAGTGATACATAACATATTAAGTGTGTGTGTTTGTGTGTATCCAATGAGGAGTGGAGGTGGAGGTTGGATGAGGTTCAAACTAAAGTATTGCTGTTAGTAGCGACCAAGTTCACAATAATCGGGGCACACAAACCAACGGTTTAGATTTTGTACACGCGATGTGAGTTTTAGTTCTATAAACATATCCTCAGAGAGTCACACCACCAACATAGGTCAGCTAGTTCTACTAACCAAGCTTCTAATCTTAAACGAGCGCTTTGAGTTGCCTTAACACCATAAAACATCAATCATTATGTAGTTTTAATTATTAGTATTTCCCCAGATTACGGTCTCAGTTTTATACACCTAAATTATTTGGGCCGGTTTTGTAAAAACATCATTGTTCGGCTTCAAATAGGCACGTTAGTTACTTTACTTAACATAAGGACATTGAAATAATAAGTCAATGTTGATTCCTTCCCGTCACGCTCTCCTGGGTGAAAGTCCTCCGTTTATTTGAGACGTCCTCCTCACGCTGACTTCTGGGACTTACTGTACATTAGAGAAGTATTTATGATGCGTTGAAACAGGATCGACATCGCAGTTTAATTTGTTAGCAAACATCATTTCCAGCAGACCAGACTGAGCAATGAGTTATGATCTTTTTATTACCTTTTTGGATACAAGGAATGCCTTTCGAAGATTTATCGTGGAGAGGTGACAGGAAATGAGGAGAGGGAGAGATTGTAAATGGCATGCAGCAAAGCGTTGTCCTTAAGCTTCCAGGGCCAACATAAATGTCAGTTTCTGACAACCCCTTACAGATAGAATACACGTCTCCTCACGTTAAACTGATACAGGTCAGAAAATATAGAGATATTTCATGGATGCGGTTTGAAATATCTCTATTTGCTGAGGTCAGGTTTCCTTGTAGCTCCATAAACATGCATCTATAAGCATCTATCTGTGCAGAGCAAGCCGTCACTTTGTCTCATGGATCTATGATGCATTATTAATAACCTGACAAACTCCTGGTGGCCTGAAGCAACACATCAAAACCTGGGCTCAGCCAAACACAACACACACAAAGGAGGTGTGTGTGTGTGTGTTGGCGCATGTTGTTCCCACAAAACGTGCTCACACAGAATGTGGAGACAGTAAACCAGGTAAGGGACAAGATTGGAGCAACACAAGTATGCTCATCCAAAACCCCTCTTAACCTTTTAAACACCGACAGGCCCATATATGGGTCGTTTTTCCTTCTGTACTTTTGTTCCCCGTGTTCAAGTAGTCCAAAAAATTACTTTTATACCATATTTTGATTATAACTATGAACATCCAGCATGGTCTAAGCAAGATTCCTCAAACATGTCTTTTGGAGCGGTTTGGAGCGGTCGCCGACTTACCACCTCCATGTAAAAGGCACACCTTGCTGCTGCATGCTAACAAATATCACATTATACATACATGTATCTCAAAACTATGACAATCTGCATCAAGCGGCAGAACTGAAAAGTGCGGTTCAGAATGAACTCAGATACTGTATTCATGAATCAGTAGGTGAAGATTAGTTGATAAATATGCGAGAATCAACACACTGGTGAGTATGAAACATCTAATAACTTGTTTCTCTTCCCTCGAGTGAAACGACACAGAGCCGTTCCACAGAAGTCCCTCATTAACTCATGGTTACAGTGAAGCCAGCACCTGGATCCTGATTGGCTGAGCTGTGTTTGAACCTCTTGTAACACCTTCTACAAACACACACAGTGAGCGTGTTACGATCAGCCGTTCTCACTCCCAGGCCTCGCCCCGCTCTGTGCCTGACACCCAGCACAAGGTGCCCTTCAGAGTCTATGAGACCGTAAAGTTCACCCCGTTGAGTGTTAGACGCTCAGAGAAAACACTCTGCAGTGCGATGAGGCATGAGACAGAAAGAACCCACACAGGATGGGAGGTCAAGCAAACACAGGACTTTCAACCAGGAAACCGCTGTGTTGGTGTCCCAAAGTGGTTTTAATGACGGCAGTGATGTTTGTGACCTGTTTTGTGTACTTGTGTATGCTTATTTAGGTGTATGTAATAACTGTATATTAGACTTTGGCAGACAAGGGATCTGATCCATGTCTAACATAAAATTAAATTCACAATTAGCTCTTCAATAACAAACCAGAGACAGCAGGATTCTTTAAAAAATACTATGATCACCATATTCAGAGCACATCTACATGAATAGGTTCATGTAGTTCTTCTGTTTTCATGGCGTATCTCAGACTCTCATGCTGTACTCCCTCCTGCAGCTGTTCCCTTATCAATCCCTCGTGTTGATGCCTTCTAGTTTCACTCAGATGGTCAAACAGCCTGATCTCACACAAATGTGTGAACTGACCACGACATCCACAAAAGCCAATGTTTACTTCTTTATGGAGGCTACGTAAGTTACTTAACAAAAAACATGTACTGTTGTTGCCTTAACCCAGGGGTGTCAAACATACGGATCCGGCCCGCCAGAGGGTCCAGTCCGGCCCGCGAGATAATTGTTCAAATTGCAGAAAAAGAAAGAAGCTGAGCCAGGGCTCGAACCACTGATCCACTGATTTAAAAATGGGCACACTATCCGTTGACCCAGAGTCACAATTCATCAGAGCACTGATGTTACTACACATATTGCTCCACTGCGAGGGAATCTGCAGAGGAGAGCCAGTAAACAGTGGGCTGATGTCTGAATTTTTGGTCTTTATGTTTCTAGTTTATTGTAGAAAAATAGGGTTTATCATCCAAAAACCTTCACCAATGATTTAAACATAGAGAAATGTTGTGGTTATGTATGCGTTATTATACTATGATTTTACTTGAGATCAAAATGGGCAGCATGCGGCCCCTTCACTAAAATGAGTTTGACACCCCTGCCTTAACCTATCCAAGTACTTGTATTGGTCAAACCTAACCAAGTACTTTTTTACCTTAACTTTCTAATTCAAATTAAATGTTTTGTCTAGCCAAATACCACACATTTTCCTCAGATGACATTATAATCTGTACAACATACAATGTCCTCTCTCCGAAGACCCTCACATTGGATAAGAAAATAACCTTCTAAAAAAATCCAACCTCGTACTTTTGTTGACTAAACCTAACTTAATTCCCAGGTGGTGACTGGGATCTGATCCAGCGCCCTCGTGGCCCTGTGAAGGATAAACAGTGGCAGATAATGATGGATGGATGGATAAATAACACGCAGGCCTACACAAAAGAATACACCAGTATTACAGTTGTAGTGCAGTAATAAACTGCTCAGAATGTAATAAAGGAAATAGCATTGCAGTAGAAAAGTAATCAAATAGATTAAAACATGGCGTCTATAAGACCAGCGGGTAGTTGGTTCTTTGAGCAGCACTGTGGCCCAAAAGCAGCCTCACCCTGCTTGGTCCTACCTGCTGACTGGTTCCTGAAGCTCTAACACACCTGCTGGGTTTAGACTCTTCACTCAGACCAGAATGAGGGATCTACAGACCACATCTGTTCTCAATGAACTGGGAGCGCAACGATGTAGGAGCAGGAGGAAGGCCCTCAGTCCTCCTGCTTCTTCCTGGGACCATTGAAGAGCGCTGACCATCCAGTCCTCCTCATTCTGCCACAGAGGTTCATTTGTGCTGAGATCTGCTGAAGCATATGATCCATATCGTTCTAGTGTAGAAGCAGGTGCATTCATCATGTTTCCCCCTCATCATTAAGGTGTTTTCCTTTCAGCTACAAGAGGAATGTCAATCACTTTTGGCTGAAGTTCAACACAAAAATGGACCAAGTTCTGCAAGTCAGAGCACATTCTCTTCTCAACCCCAATTCAGTATTCTGTCATAAACAACTCTGTCTCCTAGAAAGGACAATAATATATTATTATTTAGTTTTCCCAATTGTGTTGTGGTGAGAAACATAGTCGACGCGTGGGGGTTATAAGATAAAATAATCCTTTCTTTGTCCCGCAGTGCAGACATTTACAGGATTACAGCAGCAGAGGGTAAAGAGACAAAACAATACATAAAAACATCTTTTTGATGTTTTTATGTATTAATGAAAGAAGCGTTACCTTTCTGTACCGAGTGTGAAGACGTGTTGACGTCTAAGTGCAGAGACACAGGTCTCTACTGAAGTGAGCATGCTAACAGCTAGCCATAGCATGTCCTGTCCCGCAGTACCACTTAGTACCTCCAGAGGCGACGGAGAGTCCCTGCAGCGTCCAGTAGAGCCGCCTGAGGGCTCCTCAGCTACTTGTGCATTTTGTTTTTACTTCTTTAACGCTTTGCTGCAAGAAGTGTATATTTGCTCCTCTCACCCCATTTTTTAATGCTTTTTGCTCATGAGTTATACCCACAATGTCTTCTACTAAGATATGACTATTTTCACTTTGTGATACTTTCTTTGTCGGATTAAATCAAAGTGGCAGAAACAAGAAAACAACTTGTATTTATTTTGTTGTTATAATAATAATAATAATAATAATTTCAATTTATATAGCGCTTTTAAAGATACACAAAGACGCTTTACAATATGGACAGTAGACAATGACGAACGGAACAAAAATGAAAGACAAAGTAAACAAAACAAACAAACAGGACATTTTTTGTAAGAAAGAAAGAAAGGAAAGAAAACTGGAGAAGCTGAGGGTCGTAGTGGAGGAATAGGTGCAGGTTTTAGCAGGTGAAAGCCAGTTGGAAGAGATGCGTTTTGAGGGCTTGCTTGAATGAAGCTAGTGAGGGAGCCTGACCGATGTGGATGGGGAGAGCGTTCCAGAGGGGGGGTGCAGCAGCAGAGAAGGCCCTGTCCCCCCAGGTCCGGCGCTTGGTCCTGATGGTCTTCAGGGTGTTTGTACCGGCGGACCTGAGGCAACGGGTTGGGGCGTGAAGGGGGAGGAGGTCTGAAAGGTAGGAAGGGGCCAGGTTGTTTAGGGCTTTGTAGGTGATGAGTAGTAGTTTGAAGTCTATCCTGTACTTGATCGGAAGCCAGTGGAGGTTGTGGAGGACCGGGGTGATGTTGTTGTTGTGCATTTGATGTCTGTAAGTTTAGACTGTGAGGACATGCTGCCCCCTGTTGGTTGGTTAGCATGGCACAGGAAGTGCTTTCAGGTGTTCATGTCATGCTGTCGTCAGAAGCAGATGTTTTGTTGTAACAAAGGAAATTCATTGTCAGTGAAGATTTTTCTGACACGTACAATATCAACACTTTGGATTCTTGGCAGAACATGAACGACCTTTCCTCATAAAGAAACATATTCTAGTCAGCATTCAAATGATGTTGCAAATCACTTGTATATTTACATTTGTTTTAGGGCCAGACAGTGTTGTATTATTTTAATTAATAACATCTTTTTTTGCAGTGGGATTGAGAAATGTTCGCACCAGCAAAAGTGTTATTAATATCATTGTAACCGTGACAAAGACAAACGAGGAAGACGAGGTTGGTTCCTGCTTCATGTGTGGACGTGTTTTAATGAGATGCTTTTATTCATTTAATGGAGCGATTAGGATTTAAATATTAATGAATGGCCAAGAGAGTCAGTCAGCACACACACACACACGCACACACACACACGCACACACACACGTACACACACACACACACGCACACACACACACACACACGCACACACACACACACACACGCACACACACGTACACACACACACACACACACGTACACACACACGTACACGTACACACACACATACACACACACACGTACACGTACACGTACACACACACACACACACACACACACACACACGTACACGTACACACACACATACACACACACACGTACACGTACACGTACACACACACGTACACGTACACACACACACACACACACACACGTACACGTACACACACACACACACACGTACACACATGCGCACACACACTGGTTCATAGATGACTTCTCATGCTCTTAGCGCCATCTGCTGGTTGAGAGAAGAACACACAACAACCTGATGAATAATACTACACTTCCACTACTACTACTAATAATAACTGTCACAAACTCAATGGTTGTTTCTAAGGACATTAAAGACGGCTCTGTTCCATGCAGCTTAAGTATTTATAACAGTGTGTCTTTAATTCATTCTTTGTATGACTTTTTAATTCTGACATACAGACTTATATGGGACATTGTTCCACTACAGACATCTGCATTACTCACGTTTCATAAACATGTGAATACCAATTAGAAAGGCTTCAGACACCACCAACAACAAATAGCCCAACTAAAAGAAGCAGTCCAGTAACTACTACGATATATTACTGTAGACGTACCGTCCCAAATCAATGAGAAACAAAACCACAGAAGAAGAAACGCACGGTACTGCTGCAGCAATAAACACAATACACATTCTGCTTCCCTCACCATCACCGCCTGATATTATGAATCCACATGTCATGTATTCAGATCATATTTCCTCATATTTCCTTACTGCCGCTGGTCGACTCCCACATCACTTTATTCTATTTATCAAACTGAGTTTCAAACGTCAAAGAAATTATGCTTTAATTGCATTACTGTTTCTTAAATTTATTTATGACAACTCTTGAGCTCATTTCGACATAAGAATAACTTTCTTTATAAATTACCAAAACAAACAAAACATTTTGCAGGTTTCTGCAAAGTTACCTTCCTCAGCTTTAAAGGCTGTCTGCTCATCTCAGTTACTGTCATGTTTATAATTAAGCAATAAGGTACGAGAGGCAGTACTGTGTCGTGCAATAATGTACTGTTCAAGGGAGTTGTTCAAACCCTTGAACTGTACATTATTGTAGACACAGTACTGCCTCGAGTACTTTATTGCTTTTATAATACGGGTACCTGCGACTTTATAAATGTAATAGTAAGCTGCCTTTCAGCACAAAATAGTTGTAGCCGGCAAAACGTTGTGTATCGCAGTTCAGCGACAGAGAAAATAGTCCCGGGACGCACATACGGGACTATAAAACGGACTATAAAATCTGCGATTTACTGACCAGGCCGGTTGAAAGCAGGGTGGAGGATGACACTCAGCCACCGATGTAAAGAAGTGCTCTCGCTGCTTCTGTCCGTCTTTTCTCCGTCATTCTTCTCCTCCATGATGTTTAGAGAACTCGCCTCGCGTCGGGAAATTACCGACGTAATTATCTCTCACTGGAAATGATCAGGATTTTGTGATCAAACCCTTTTCATTCCTCATCTTTAGGTTAGGGAGGAAGTGACGTGTGTGTTGTCGTTCATTATACTAGTGTGGGGGATGCTAAGTGAGCTTGTTAGCTGTTCCGTTTGAGCTACTGTTAGCGAAGAGCCCCGTTGCAATACTGTGAACACTCAAGCAATAAACCTGCAAGTTAAGGAAACCAACGTCTGAGTCGTTACTGCGGACGTGACAATATCAAAGTTTACACCAAACATGTTTGGTAACTGTCCAGCTTGAAATGACAACTAACGGTCGCGCAATTTAAATCTAGCTGTTATTTTAAGTGATCACTGATATGGAACGCTCTAAATGTAAACAGGCTGTACAGTACTTTATGGCTGAATAAAGTACACCCCGTGACTCACTCTCAACCAATCAGAATGCTTGATTTGATCTACCCGTATTATAATAACTCATAACGTATTATCATCAGTCTGGATCTGGGAAAGTAGGATTGTTACACATCTGAAGGGGGCGGGGCTTACACTGGAAGTTATTAGAAATAGTTTGCTTTCATTTTCTGCATTCATTTTGTAGGAGCGGTCGGTAAATAACGCGCATTTTCGTAGTGTCACTTCATATCCTTTTATTGTATGACATAAAAATAAATGAAAACTCCGCCTGAACAGAAAAACCCGCTTTGTATCTAAATACGTTTCAATATGTCGATATCTTAATGCGGTCTTAATGCGTTATCATAATGCCGTCTTAATACGATCCTTTCCTTAATGCGGTTTTCATGCGGTTTTCATGCGGTTTTCATGCGGTTTTTATGCGATCTTTATGCGATCTTTATGCGGTTAAAAATAGGTTCCCCTTCCGCTCTCTAAACAAAAACACACCTGCCTGCACTCAGGTGACTTCTATATATAACGTTGACGCCCCCTGACATCATTGCGTCATCAAACCATAACGAATCAAACAGACAGGTAAAACACAAATCATATAATGGCTTCTACACTCCGGCCCCTAATTGACCGGTATAGGGCAATTCACACATATATACATAAGAAGCCAATTCTTAAGAGTCCTTTGTGACAATATTCAAGATTGTCGCGTGTCCATAGAATTTCAAAATAATCCAAAAAAGTAATCCATTTAGTTCCGATAATCCATTTGGGAAAAGGTTCATAGAATTTCAGCAAAAAGTTCAACAAAAAGTTCTTGATGGAAAGAGAAGAAAGAAGAAAGAAAAAGGTTCAAGTAAAGTCCTTTCAGGGGTCCAGTAAGTAAAGGCAAAGGGACCCGTCTCATCAGGTCATGTCTTGTAGAAGGCACAGCTTTGTGATGGGCCTTTCCAAGGTGCCATTTTGTGTTCTGATCTTGACCCGACGTACATGTCCTCTTTTGTCGGGGAAGATTTCGGTGATTCTGCCCATGGGCCAGGAGTTGCGTGGTTAGCTTTCGTCGATGATCAGCACTATGTCTCCATGCTTTAGATTCTTTTTGATCTTATTCCATTTCTGTCTCTCCTGTAGCAATGGGAGGTACTCTCGTGTCCAGCGTTTCCAGAAGAGATCAGCTATATACTGGGTCTGTTTCCATCTTCTTCTGGAATAGGTATCACCTTTGTCGAAGAGTCCTGGTGGAAGAGTCGGCATTCGCTTCATTTGAAGTAGGTGGTTAGGTGTCAGAGGTTCTGGATCTTTCACATCCTGAGATAAGACTGTGATGGGCCGGTCATTCATGATTGCCTCTACTTCGCATAGAGCTGTTTGGAGACTCTCATCATCCAGGGTCTGTTCCCTTGTGATGGAGTAGAGGATCTTTTTGATTATCCGGATGAGCCGCTCCCATACGCCTCCATGATGAGGACCATAGGGTGGATTGAATGTCCATTTGATACCTTCAGCGTGCATCGAATGCTGTATCTTGCTGAGGTCAAGGTGGGTAAGTGCTTCTCGAAGCTCCCGTTCTGTCCCAACGAAGTTTGTACCGTTGTCAGAAACAATCTCCTTCACTTGGCCTCGTCTGCAGATAAATCGCCGGAGTGCCGAAATGCAGGAGCTTGTATCCATTGAGTAGGCCATCTCCAAGTGTACGGCTCTGCATGTGAGGCACGTAAACAAGGCTCCATACCTTTTCACTTTGCTGCGGCCACGCTTGACTTCTATGGGACCAAAGTAGTCCAATCCAGTATGGGTAAAGGGTGGCAAGTCGGACATTTGTTGTGTCATTGCTGTGCCATGCCATCTCCTGCAGAGTACACAATCCTGTGTGATCCTTCTCGCAGCCGAATTTGCTTTAAGGATCCAGTATTTTGTTCTGAGTTTTGCGATCATTTGATTTCTTCCACAGTGACCCATCGAGGCGTGGGTGTGGTGTAAGAGTATCTTTGACAGGTGGTTGTCCTTGGGCAAAATGGCAGGATGTTTGGTTTCTTCGGGCATTGCCAGCTTACTTAGTCTGCCTCCAACTCTCAGGATTCCATGTTGGAGGATGGGATCTAGTCTATAGATCCTACTGTTTCTTTTTATGGGTAAGCCCTTTTGTAAAGAGGTCACCTCATCTTGGAAGGATTGTTGTTGGACATAGAACACGAGTGATTGCTCGGCCTTGCCTAAATCCTCCACAGATAGCTGTGACCCAGTTGGGTCGGAATCACTCATTTTCTTTAAGTTCAATTTTCTCAGAGTTTCTTTGATTTTTAAGAGCCAGGCTGACGATCGAATCAATTTGTCCCATGATGAGAAGTGCTCAATAAAACGAGTCAGTGGACTTCGATTCTGCCGTGCACTTGTAGTGAAAGTCAGGGCCACCTTCTTGACCTCCGGGTCACCGTCGGACAGTGTGGGTGGTACCTGGATCACTGGGCAGTCTGTTTCCAGTTGCATCAGGAAATCTGGACCTCTCAGCCAGTGTTCTTCTTGAAGGAACTTCTCAGCTTTCATGCCTCTTGATGCGCTGTCTGCGGGGTTGAGTCCAGTCTTTATGTGGCGCCATTGGGATTTGTGTGTCAGATCCCGAATAGTGGTCACTCTGTTAGCCACGTAGGTTTGAAACCTTCTGGCGTCATTTTGGATGTATTTTAAGACGGCGGTGCTGTCGGTCCAAAAACCTGAGTCTTCGAGCGTTGACTCAAGCTCTCTTCTCAGCATCCTGTCTATCCTTGCAGCGAGGACTGCACTGGCAAGCTCCAGCCTTGGGATTGTCATCACCTTTAACGGTGCCACTCTTGCCTTCCCAATCACAAACACTATGTGGGCTAGTCCACTGTCACTGGTCAGCTTCAATTAGCTGACTGTCCCGTAACCTCGCTCACTTGCATCGCAGAAGTGGTGCATCTGTGCTCTAGTAACTTCAAAATCTGGTGGCCTAAGGCATCTCCTGATTCTTAGGCTGGAAATCAGGTTAAGATCTTTCAGTCACTCCTTCCATCTCTCTGTGTAAGCAGTTGGTATTGATTCATCCCATCCACAATTTAGCTTGCACAGGTCCTGCAGTATTCCTTTCCCTGTCAGCATGACCGGTGCTGTGAACCCAAGAGGATCGTATACTGAGTTCAACACAGACAAAATGCTTCTGCGGGTGACTGATGGTTGTTTTGGCAGGCTGATGTTATCCTGACGGAACGGAAGTCGTATTTCATAGGGGCCATCTTTCTTTTTGACCGAGCTGTTCATCACATGCAAGAATTTCTTGTCTTCAAATGAGTGTTCTTGTTTTTCATTGTAGGCCAACTCTGAAAAGTCCTGGTTGTATTGGCGTATAAGGAGCTCTTCCAGCTTGACCACTGATATTCTGTTGGACGTTATCTGTGGTCGACCATGCTCATCCATAGGTACAGTACTGCAGAGCGGTCCATTTATAGTCCAACCTAAGCTTGTTAGGACTGCGTAGGGCCCCTCTCCTTGGCTATTGATCACCTTCAGTGGCTCCATGGCCTTTGGGACATTTGCACCAATCAATATGCCTACTTCTGCCTTGATGGGCCTTAAGTGGACCTCCTTTAGATAAGACCATCCTTTTATGTCCATTTCTGTCGGGATGTTCTCTTGACTGACAGGAATGGCATTTTGTGTGAAGACTTCAGGAAGCCCTATGAAGCTGTTACCATCCAGGCTGCCTACTTCCAGTCCTCTTATTGCATGGGTTCTCACAGGCTTTTCATGACCCATCGTTCGGAGTAAGATCTCTGTTTTCTTTCCTCTGACAGACAACTGTTCCATCAGTTTCTCCGTGACAAAGGTAGCAGTGCTTCCAGGGTCTAGAAACGCATAGGTTTCTATCAAACAGCTGCCTTTCTGTGCCTTTATCTTTACAGGTACTACTGCTAACTTGTAGTCTGTGGTTCTGTCCCCTGTTTGTGCTGCTGATGAGACCATAGCAATTTGTGCCGCCGATGAAACTTTAGCAATGTAATTGCTCCTCGGCCCTATTTTTCGTACCTGGCTAAACAAAGTCAGGCAAATGTCCTAATCTCCATCTTAAATTAGCGAGATGATTGACATCAGGCTATCTGGGTTTCTTCACGGCTGATCCGCGCTGAAACGGTCTCGTTAATTCTAGCCAGACGTCAATCCTCTGGATAAATGCGCGTGCCCGTTCCTCTTCAGAAGGGATAATAATCGAGCAGTGACACCACAATCTTCTAACAGTACAATGGCAAATAAACTCAGAGGAACCTCTTTTTTTTTCTCCGCTGAGAAGCAGGAGATGATCATGAACGCATATGAGGAATTCAATACCTTAATCATGGCAAAGTCTAATGCTGCATTCACAGCAAACGATTCAGAATCAGAATCAGAAACCATTTATTTGCCAGGAATGTTTACACAAACGAGGAATTTTTCAATGACAACAACAGTGCAATGGGTATTTAAATTAAGTATAAGATAAAGTGCTTAGACAAACAGATAACGTTAATGTAAGTGTACGTTAAAGTGACATGTGTGTTTAAGTTAAAGTGTATGTTAAAGTGATATGAGTGTTTAAGTTAAAGTGTATGTTAAAGTGATATGAGTGTTTAAAAATGAAGTGTGCAGGGGAGTGACCGGTAAGAAGAAAGAAAAGAAAGAAGAAAGAAAAGAAATAAAAAATAATTGGAGGTGACAGAGTCAGTCAGTGGGGGACCCGAGCCCTGTTGATGGATGAGCCTGACTGCCGACGGGAAGAAACTGTTAGTGTGGCGTGAGGTGTTGGTCCTGATGGACCTCAGCCTCCTGCCAGAGGGGAGGGACTCAAACAGTCAGTTCATGTCCAGGGTGAGAGGGGTCAGCTACAATCTTCCTAGCTCGCTTCAGAGTCCTGGAAGCGAACAAGTCCTGGAGGGATGGTAGATTACAGCCAATCACCTCTCAGCAGAGTGGCTGATGCGCTGCAGCCTGGCCTTGTCCTTGGCAGTGGCTGCGGTGTGCCAGACGGTGATGGAGGAGCAGAGGATGGACTCAACGATGGCAGTGTAGAAGTGCACCATCATTTTCTTCGGCAGGTTGAATTTCTTCAGCTGCCTCAGGAAGAACATCCTCTGCTGGGCCTTCTTGGCGATGGAGCTGGTGTTCAGTTCCCACTTGAGGTCCTGGGAAATGATGGAGCCCAGGAAGAGGAAGGACTCCACAGCGTCGACGGGGGAGTCACACAGGGTGAGAGGGGCGGGTGGGGCTGCGTTCTTTCTGAAGTCCACAACCATCTCCACTGTCTTCAGAGCGTTGAGATCCAGGTTGTTCTGGCTGCACCAGGTCTCCAGGTGGTCAGTCTCCCACCTGTAGGCGGACTCGTCCCCACCAGAGATGAGTCCAATGAGGGTGGTGTCATCCGCGAACTTCAGGAGCTTGACGGACTGGTGACTGGAGGTGCAGTTGGTGTACAGCGAGAAGAGCAGAGGGGAAAGAACGCAGCCTTGGGGGAACCGGTGCTGGTGGTCCGAGAGCCTGAGACGTGTTTCCAGCCTCACGTGCTGCTTCCTGTCAGTCAGGAAGTCTGTGATCCACCTGCAGGTGGAGTCGGGCACGTGCAGCTGGGAGAGCTTGTCCTGCAGCAGAGACGGGATGATGGTGTTAAAGGCAGAGCTGAAGTCCACAAACGTTTCCCTCTCACTCCTGTAAGACTCCTGTAAGAACTCCTGGTTGGTAGTAAATGTCTTGAAGTGGAGATCAAAGTGGGTGTAATGATGGTTTTACACAACGACGTTGCGCCAATGGCCTCATTGCTCGCTGCTTGTTTCTGAGTCTGAATGAGACGTGTCTTATGCCCCTTGCAGCTCATTGGTTCGGGGCTGGGGGGCGGGGTTGTGAGGGTTGTATTCATTCAATCCCACCATACAGCAGCGGGCGTTGCAGACGCCTGGCGGAGATCCGACTCACACTTCTACTTCTACTTGTTCCAATAATGAGGTTGTGAGACTTGAAGGAGGCGGCACCTCATTTGGTTTCTCATTGGTTGTGAAGTCTCACAACACGAGGACCTTGTTCAGGGTGAACAGCGCTGAATGCTTCTCCTGACAGCAGCAACACAAGTATGTTTGGAACCGAAGTTCAATGTATTTGTCACATGTCACCACCACTTCCAGTGAAGCAGCCGATGGAAATGACATTCCTTGTTGTCATCAATGCTACAAACATGTTTAAAAAGAACATTGTACAAATGAGATGTACGACACTCAGCATGGCGCTCCAGGATCCCTCGCGCTCCTCTGCCCCGGGAGGCCAGCTGAGGCTCCGTCAGGACAATGTTGTACCGATGTCACTTTTTAATGCCAAGATGCCGGCCATATTGTTTGCTTGCTGCTGTTTACATTCCTCCTGATGCAAATACAAACATGCACGACAGAAATGCTCCTGTTATTGTTTTGTGTTGTTCTTTTGGGATCCAGCTGTATTTGTTGTGCTTCCCGTTGTTGCATAATGACAATAGACGGTCCTTGAATCCTTGAATAAACAACATGAAAATGCAGAATACTGTGAATATTTTTCATTGAATATCCTCATATGATACAAATTAGCGACAGATGTAACCCTGTTCCAATAAAAGGTCTGAATCTGGACCGGCAGGACCAACAGGATCCTATTGACCCAGAAGTCTGAGAGTCGGAGATCAATCGTTAAACAACTGGAAGCTATATTATTGAGTTTCCTCTCAGTGAAATGTTCAAAGGGAATTGTAAACAGTGAGGTAGTTTATGTCTCGGGCTTTTATTGTGAAAGCTGAGAACAGTAGTGGATCAGGGTTTACTGCCCTTGTCCATGTTGAGAGGAGTAAACATACAGATAAGGAATAGAGTTCGCCATCTTGGTTCAGACTACGGAGCCTCTGAGTTGTTGGAGACTCAAATGTATGTTTTGAAGATGTCCGTTCCACACAACTTGAATGGTTGACACTTGTGTGTGTGTGTCTCTTCCTATGTGTGTGTGTGTGTGTGTGTGTGTGTGTGTGTGTGTGTGTGTGTGTGTGTGTGTGTGTGTGTGTGTGTGTGTAGACCCGAGACGTTTCTCTCCCGTGAGCTCAGAGCAGATCAACGTTCTCCTCTCAGAAACATCCTGACTCTTCTGCACCTCTACTAGCACCAACAACAATATATGGATATGAATCAAGCCTCATTATATTACTAAAGATATGGAAGACAAAGAGAAGCCAATATCCTCCATGTCAGGATTAAATAAATATGGCCAACTAAAATACATAATTAACACATTGCTAATAAAACAATAAAAAGTCTGATTTAATCAACAACAAAAAAATCTTGTATAAATGTTGATTCATATATATATATATATATATATATATATATATATATATATATATATATATATATATATATATATATATATATAATGTTGATTCAGTAATAATAATATGACTTATGAATACTTATTTATATAGCACTTTACAAAAAATAACTGAATATATATATATATATATATATATATATATATATATATATATATATAATATATATATGTGTCTTATTGATTAGATATGGGTATTACTGATTGTTGTCTGAACTGGTTCCGTCCACTGGAGGGCAGTAGAGCACTAAGAAACAGAGCCAGAGACAACATGAAGCTCCTGCTCTCTCTCTCTCTCTCTCTCTCTCTCTCTCTCTCTCTCTCTCTCTCTCTCTCTCTCTCTCTCTCTCTCTCTCTCTCTCCCTCTCTCTCTCTCTCTCTCTCTCTCTCTTTTTTTTACTTTCAAACTCAGCAAAGGTAATTACAATCTCTTTTTTATCTGTGATTTTCTGAAAAAAATCTTTTCAACTAATGTGAAGGCAATTATTTCTCCCTGTCCTCTCTCTCTCTCTCTCTCTCTCTCTCTCTCTCTCTCTCTCTCTCTCTCTCTCTCTCTCTGTTACTCACTGACACACACTCTCTCTCTCTCCCTCTCTCTCTCTCTCTCTCTCTCTCTCTCTCGCTCTCTCTCTCTCTCTCTCTCTCTCTCTCTCTCTCTCTCTCTCCTGTCAGCCTCACACAGGGGTTTCTGTTCTTGTCTGTGATTGGCTGATTGATTCTGACATTTCCACAGCCCGATCATTTCCTCCTCTCCTGAAGATGAATGTGTGCAAATGTCTCCTTGAGTATTTTTCACAGTGTGTGTGTGTGTGTGTCTGTGTGTGTGTGTGTGTGTGTGTCTGTGTGTGTGTGTGTGTGTGTGTGTGTGTGTGTGTGTGTGTGTGTGTGTGTGTGTGTGTGTGTGTACTTTACATGGGTGTGGATTGGAGGTTTCACACACGATTGGAAATATAAACAAATGCTCACAACAGACAGATGGTAAGATGCACATTTATTTCTGTACAAGCTGTTTGATTACCGTACAGCTGGAGGTATGAGTGTGTGTGTGTGTGTGTGTGTGTGTGTGTGTGTGTGTGTGTGTGTGTGTGTAAGGTGAGATCACACCTGCTGAGTCAGTCCTGGTAACAGATGCATGCGGACCTGTCTGTTGTCTGTGACTCTGATACTAGCAGAAGAACACATCGAGGAATAGACATCAGTCAGTCAGATTTATTTAGTCTGAGTCAGATTTCTTCCTTAGAAACACGAGCCACATGTTGCTGGAGTGACACTTTGATTTGTTCTTGGATAATCTCAGATAAGGAAACACTCCCCAAAACCCTTCAACAGGGACACATAGAAACCTCAGCAGGAGCAGCGGAGGAGGATCCCTGGACTGTATGACGGGAAACAGATATCGTGTGAGCAGACGATGAGGAGCTTAAAGGAATGAATACGAGACCCGGACTCCTCCAACCAGAGCGTAAGAGATGGAGCTCTGTATTCAACTAATACACAGAGTATTCAACTAATACACAGAGGAAAAGTGAGCTAGCTGGCAGTGAACATCTTCCAGTCATCTACAATGGTTGGTAGAAATAAGAAGGCTGCTCGTCTACTTCAGTCTGAAGCCGAAGACCTTTCAAACCTGACATTATGGTCATGATAACTATAAATAGGCAACAGTAACCAACCTGTGAATGCAGGGCGGTCAGTGGTGAAGGTCCATCTCAGTGTTTACAATACGAAGACCGCTGTCCATGGTGCTGAACCTCCTTTTCCCTCTCTCTTCAGTTGGGAGTCCACAGACCTTTTTATAGACTCTATCTGGGACTGCTTCTTATAAAGTACGCTCTTATAAAGCTATATGTCTAATAATATTAATTATAAGACCCCTTTATAAACTCTATATATGGGATTCTGACTGTGTTTCTTATAAAGTACACTCTTATAAAGCTATATGTCTAATAATACTGTATCCCCTGACATTCATAGCATTTGATCTCTTTGTATGTCGATTCAATAAATGATTAACTGATAAAATATTTTCAATTAGGCAAAATAAGAGCTTGGTGGCTTTTCACAAAAACGTTTATAGTTTCTGAATAGGTTCATGTGCTCACTGTAGTTTATACATCTCTCTCTCTCTCTCTCTCTCCCTGTCTCTGTCTCTGTCTCTCTCTCTCTCCCTATATATATATATATATATATATATATATATATCCTAATAGAAAAGCATTTGTCAAGGAACTCAAAGCAGCGTTAGCTCTGGCCGCGTTAGCGCTGGCCGCGTTAGCTCTGGCCGCGTTAGCGCTGCCGCGTTAGCTCTGGCCGCGTTAGCTCTGGCCGCGTTAGCTCTGGCGCTCTCTGAGGACAGGACATGACCCCTTGACTTGGACAACTTGTTACTTTCACAAGCAGCACTTCTCCTCACTGGTGTCATTAAAGACGGAACATGTAATGGAGTGGAGTGTGTGGAGATATTTTATATCTCTGCTAGAAACATGTTGAGATGGATGGCATTGTATGTAATATTATAACATTGTATGTAATATTATAACAAGGTCAAGTTTTTTCTATATAGAGATCGATGTCCTGCATGCTTATGTTCTGACCATCTCCATATATGGATTTATGTTTTGCATGCCTGTGCTCAGCATCTCTCCCTTAAATGTAAATAAGTGACCTGTAGGTTAAAACCTAACTGTAAGCTGGTTCACGTCCATAAAGATGACACCTCTGTATGTTTCCCCACTTCTATGTGGCGGGTAGGATATAAAGCTTTTGTGCTTTGTTCAGAGAGTTGATGACATTTTGCAGTCCAGCAAACTGTGTTTTCCTCCCATGATTCATATTCAATAAATAATTCTAATCAATATTGATCTTCGACTCTTACCTCATCTGTAACCAGTCTGTTCAAAGAAAATCTACCACAAGTAATAATGTTGAGACAATACATGGTTACATTGTAACCATGGTTCTCTGAGTGACCAGTGATTGGGGATTCCACACCAGCAAGGCTACTTTATGTATACAAACGTTGGGCGTGACCAGCTGGTGTCCGTAAAGACGAGTCCATCCCTGAGAGCAGGGGGAAGAGATAGGCTCTTCACTCAAGAGAACCACCATTACAATGTAACCGTGAAATACTGTAGGTTATATTATACACAACTAGGATTGGGAACTGTGTGAACTGTGTGGTGATTCACTTCTACATCGCTGCAGCCGGGTGAGGACTCATCCTACACTGGACTGTGAACATAATCCATGCAGCCATTATGATGCCCTCAAAACAGAACATGGAAAACATAATTAGTAGTATAATGCTGGTGATGGCTAAAGGACAAGGTTGAATGATTAGGCCTCTGCATTGAATAGACATGGCTCAGCTGTCATCTCATTGGTCAGCGTCAGATCGGAGAGACTTGTTTGACTTGCAGTTTGCTTAGGAACACATTCAGGACTTGAGGCTGGAATGACTGAATGAAACTTAATTTGCCCGAAAATACTATGACATACCTCTTCAATGACTTACCAGTACATGGTACCAGAACATGGAGCATACTGGTACCATGTACCTCCTCAATGATTCACCAGTACACGGTACCAGAACATGGAGTGGGCAAAAAGGACCAAAAAAAGACTTGCACACAGCGATGATTTCTCACATTTCATATACAAAGGAAAAAGCAGGCCCCTATGTGATGAAACATTTCTCAGCTCTGAATGCAGACTGTTCCGGCCTGCTCTCTCACACGCTGACCGTGAGATTCACACAATTAACACATTTCACACGCTCTCCCGACACGAATCCATTTTTCTCACTCAGTAAAAAACGAATTCATAACTGATAAGGTAGCATGGCGACAGTGTCCAGAGCAGCCAGAGCAACAAGCAGCGCTCACAACCCGGTTTAAACGCTCCTCTCTTCGGGCTGCTACGCTACCGGCACACGGAGCGGCCAGAAAGGACAAAGAAAGACTCATAGAAGTCCCTATTTGGTAAAACATTTCCCATAATAGGCTTGCTGAGCAGCACAATGTGTTCCTGCTCAAAACGTCTCTGACTGTGACCGTGCATAATGTGGAGTAGTGCCACTGCAGATTACTGTACAGAGGAAGTCAGCTCCGCATGCTGTGTGGAAATGCAGAGAAAAGGACAAATAGACCAAATGCTGCAGTAAAGAATGTTTTGATCCAGAGCATGTACACAGAACCTGTCTTATATATTCTAAATGTGGATATTTATTACCTTGAGAGAAAGCTTGAGCCAATTAATGCTCTCCACGTCCGTGACAATCTTGCCAAGTGGAGCTCAGGCAACAACCGACTGCACATTGTCAGCAAAACAGCATCCAGAAATGTCCATTGGATGGATGACAGTGACGCAGCAGTTCAGATTGTTGTCAATAGACTCACAATGGAATGACTGGTCTGTTATCAACATACATAGAGAAATAACTTGAACTCAATGTTAAACTCAAGAAGTGAACTGCAACAAAATGGCAATTCGATCTGATCATTCAGGTCGTCGAAATGTGTAAATAGTGAAAACTACATATGTGCAGAACTACAATGAACATCTGTCATTGTCCGGCCTCCATGTTCACATCCCTCTGTGGCGGATGGAGAGCAGTCAGTGTTGTTCTGCAGCTCTTTCTCATGCTTCCTAAGCACACCTTTTATCTGTAATATTCCTTCCTCATCAAGGAGCTGTTTTTAAATGAGTGTGCCTGCAGGCGGTGGCCGCGGGCTGGAGGAGACCTTCATTTGGACGTTTAATGCCATCCATCTTCCAAAACTGCAGCATTTCAGCTCTCCAAGCGCAGTCCTCATCATAAAGAGGTCAGAAAGACTGATGGAAAAACGCATTTGGAGAATTACAAATGCGTCCCCAAGGCTCTATAAAGAAGAAGCCCTCTGAATGACCCGCCTGTGATCTTGTGGGTGTTACTGCGTGCGGATGTAGATGCCGGCGTACGCTCCTTCTGCACGACCTCGGCTCACCTTCCGCTGCTGTATGTGTCCACTCGCTTTGTTGTTGCTGGGATACAAATGTCACCGTGCTCTTTACACAAAACCAAAGGCAGCCAGAGGCAGTGATGCTCTCTGTGATATGCAGAAGAGGATGAACGGATGAATGACATCAAACAGGCCGCGCTGTCACAGAGACCCAGAGGGGTCCAGGTCCAGGCGGGGAAGAGGAACCTCAAGTCTCATGTCTCATGTCGGCCATCTTGCTCCAAAACATTCATGGCAATCACATCGAACAGTTCATGAATTCATGATCACTTCATTTGTGCGTTATCTTTACTTGTGATACTGTAAGCCTACAGGTAAACCCACAGGTAAGCCTACAGGTAAACCTATAGGTAAGCCTACAGGTAAAACTACAGGTAAGTCTCCAGTAAGCCTACAGGTAAACTTACAGCTAAGCCTACAGGTAAGCCTAGAGGTAAACCTACAGGTAAGCCTACAGGTAAACCCACAGGTAAGCCTACAGGTAAGCCTACAGGTAAAACTACAGGTAAGCCTACAATTAAACCTACAGGTAAGCCTAAAGGTAAACTTACAGGTAAGTCTACCTGTAAACCTATAGCTAAGCCTACAGGTAAGCCTACAGGTAAACCTATAGGTAAGCCTACAGGTAAAACTACAGGTAAGCCTACAGGTAAAACTACAGGTAAGTCTCCAGTAAGCCTACAGGTAAACTTACAGGTAAGCCTACAGGTAAGCCTAGAGGTAAGCCTACAGCTAAGCCTACAGGTAAGCCTAGAGGTAAGCCTACAGCTAAGCCTACAGGTAAGCCTAGAGGTAATTTTACAGCTAAGCCTAGAGGTAAACCTACAGTTAAGTCTACAGGTAAACCTACAGTTAAGCCTACAGGTAAGCCTACAGCTAAGCCTACAGGCAGTGGTGTATAGTAACGAAGTAGAAATACTTCGTTACTGTACTTAAGTAGTTTTTGGGGATATCTGTACTCTACTTTACTATTTATATTTATGTTTACTTTTACTTTTACTTCACTACATTTTGCAAAGAAAACTGGTACTTTTACTCATGAACATGTCGGTACCCAGCATGCCCAAATCGGCCGATGTTTTGATACATTTCTCCTGAAACCTTCGTTACTCGCTACAAAATCACATCTATCTTTAGGAAAAAAAACAAACATCCGGGACTGTGGTGGAACACAGACTCCACCAAGCAGGTTTTGCGAATCACAATGTTTTGCATTTTCCCTCTGCATCCTCTAGTCCAGCGCTCCCGAACCTTTATGCGCCACGGACCGGGTCCGACCTCGGAGAGACGGGAGACAACGACACCTGACGTGTGTTCGTTATGTCCAGTCTACTGACTCTACTGCTAACTAAACCTTTAGTCCAGTCTACTGACTCTACTGCTAACTAAACCTTTAGTCCAGTCTACTGACTCTACTGCTAACTAAACCTTTAGTCCAGTCTACTGACTCTACTGCTAACTAAACCTTTAGTCCAGTCTACTGACTCTACTCCTAACTAAACCTTTAGTCCAGTCTACTGACTCTACTGCTAACTAAACCTTTAGTCCAGTCTACTGACTCTACTCCTAACTAAACCTTTAGTCCAGTCTACTGACTCTACTGCTAACTAAACCGTTAGTCCAGTCTACTGACTCTACTCCTAACTAAACCTTTAGTCCAGTCTACTGACTCTACTGCTAACTAAACCTTTAGTCCAGTCTACTGACTCTACTGCTAACTAAACCTTTAGTCCAGTCTACTGACTCTACTCCTAACTAAACCTTTAGTCCAGTCTACTGACTCTACTGCTAACTAAACCTTTAGTCCAGTCTACTGACTCTACTGCTAACTAAACCTTTAGTCCAGTCTACTGACTCTACTGCTAACTAAACCTTTAGTCCAGTCTACTGACTCTACTGCTAACTAAACCTTTAGTCCAGTCTACTGCTTAACTTATAACCCGCTGCACAAAGACAGGATGTTGGAATGGAAGCAGGTTTTCATGCTTTTCTCAGGATACTCTGCCTTGGTTTTAATCCAGATCACCGGCAGAGTTGTAACAGACTTAAGTTTCATTTTTAGAGTAACGTAACATCTTGACATGTGTCAAGAGGTTCCGTCTGAGGTTACCACAGACGGATGTATGCGGTCTTTTTTCACAATAAAACATCTTTCCGGCCTTGATTTTTTTATTTAATTGAAATGTTTCATTCATTCTTTCTGTGCGGCCCGGTACCAAGAGACCCACAGACCGGTACCAAGAGACCCACAGACCGGTACCAAGAGACCCACAGACCGGTACCAAGAGACCCACGGCGGGCGGAATGAGCATACTTATAACCACACTGTTACAACTCCTTCATAGTGTCATATTGCTTTTTGGAGAATTATGATGATAAGTTCATAGTAGATGCAAAAGTATACTTAGGTACAATATATTATGTTGAACATAATATATATGGATGGATCCCAGCCAACCCAGTTATTGTATCAACACAACTCCTGGTCCTTGGTCACGGTGACCACAGCACTTAAAAGAATAAACTTCATAATTCTCAAAATTCTGACCCTTTGCTTTTTTATTAAAAGCATGTACTTGTACTTTTACTTTCAATACTTAAGTACATTTTATATCAGAAAAATACTTTTGATACTTAAGTACAGAACATATCAGATACTTTAAGACTTTTACTCAAGTAGTATTTTAATAGGTGACTTTTACTTTTACTGGAGTAATTTTCCAGTAAGGTATCTTTACTTTTACTCAAGTACGGCTTTTGGGTACTTTATACACCACTGCCTACAGGTAAGCCTACAGGTAAGCCTACAGCTAAGCCTACAGGTAAGCCTACAGCTAAGCCTACAGGTAAGCCTACAGCTAAGCCCACAGGTAAACCTACAGGTAAGGCTACAGGTAAGCCCACAGGTAAGCCTACAGGTAAGCCCACAGGTAAACCTACAGGTAAGCCCACAGGTAAGCCCACAGGTAAGCCCACAGGTAAGCCCACAGGTAAGCCCACAGGTAAGCCCACAGGTAAGCCCACAGCCTCTGCCGTAGCAGGTCACCACCTTTACTGTCATTATGTTGCTCTCGACTTTACCACTTTATTGTAAACTTAGAGCTTTTGTCCACGTCAGGATCCTGGAGAGATGACGTCTCTTTTCCCCCAGTGAGCTGATTGGCAGCATTGGTTGCCGTGGTGATGTACCAAGGTTAAAAGTGAACTGGCTTTGTGGTCCTGGAAAACCTGAGGAGAATTTCCTAAGAGAAACCTTTAGCTGGTTATGGAAGTCTAAATGTAACGCCTGACGCCTGTATAGGACCTACTATAGCAAATGAGCCCACCGGTCAGAAGACTGGCTGTTACTATATTCTTATTCTTAATGTTGTGGAGTCAGATTTCCTGACGAAGCGATTTAGGTTAGACGCCTCCAGCCCTCCAGCAGTTGCTGGACACACGAAGGAAGGGAGGCACGGGAGAACCAGAACCAGGACTAATGTACAGCTGGAGACCAGCGTGGCCAGAGATCTGGCTTTGTGGTCCCGGCTTCTGGGGAGGAAACTGTTTCATGTCTGTTCGGTAAACAACAATGAATCAGTAACCTTCATTCCTCATTCACTTGAAGAAACTTTGGTGGTTTTACGAGACGACTATATTTGAAGCACAAGAGGGATTGTTGATCGATTCAATGTCACAGCTCTGTTACTGAGATCCTCAGCTAAAGGGACAGAGTGACGGCTGCAGGTCTGTGGAGAGAAGACTCCTCCTCGCTCCCTCAGTCTGTGGAGAAGACTCCTCCTCGCTCCCTCAGTCTGTGGAGAAGACTCCTCCTCGCTCCCTCAGTCTGTGGAGAAGACTCCTCCTCGCTCCCTCAGTCTGTGGAGAAGACTCCTCCTCGCTCCCTCAGTCTGTGGAGAAGACTCCTCCTCGCTCCCTCAGTCTGTGGAGAAGACTCCTCCTCGCTCCCTCAGTCTGTGGAGAAGACTCCTCCTCGCTCCCTCAGTCTGTGGAGAAGACTCCTCCTCGCTCCCTCAGTCTGTGGAGAGAAGACTCCTCCTCGCTCCCTCAGTCTGTGGAGAAGACTCCTCCTCGCTCCCTCAGTCTGTGGAGAGAAGACTCCTCCTCGCTCCCTCAGTCTGTGGAGAGAAGACTCCTCCTCGCTCCCTCAGTCTGTGGAGAGAAGACTCCTCCTCGCTCCCTCAGTCTGTGGAGAGAAGACTCCTCCTCGCTCCCTCAGTCTGTGGAGAAGACTCCTCCTCGCTCCCTCAGTCTGTGGAGAAGACTCCTCCTCGCTCCCTCAGTCTGTGGAGAGAAGACTCCTCCTCGCTCCCTCAGTCTGTGGAGAAGACTCCTCCTCGCTCCCTCAGTCTGTGGAGAGAAGACTCCTCCTCGCTCCCTCAGTCTGTGGAGAGAAGACTCCTCCTCGCTCCCTCAGTCTGTGGAGAAGACTCCTCCTCGCTCCCTCAGTCTGTGGAGAAGAGAACACGTCCTGTGCAAAAGATGTTCTACTGGAAGGAGACCGCCCCGGGACAATAGAGTTCTCACAGTGACGTAGTCACTGTGGCGTAGTCACAGTGGCGTCACCCATTAGTTGGTGAACAACTGTTTGGACGCCTCGAGTTTGTCGTTTTAGCCGGTGCCATGTTGGTTTGTGGCCATGGCCATCTTGGATTTTTGCAGCCAGAAATGACAGAAGAGGGCGGAGCTAAGACCAACAGAATGCTGAATAAGGCAATTTAGACAACACAAAAGGTTACAATTAACTTTCTTGAAATGAAAACACAACGTGAAAGGCTTCTTAGAGGAAAACACAAACAACTCCCAGACTGGATAACACTATTTACCTCCAAATATACCATCATTTAAATGAATCATGCTGTATTGAAGAAGTCTATTGAGACCATAAACTCATGTTGACAATGTTTACTGAGGGAATATGTCATTTTCTATAGACTTCTATACAATCTGATTTATGTTTGCAACCAGAGGAGTCGCCCCCTAGTGGCCGTTAGATAGCATTCTGGTTAAAGTCACTTGTGCTTTGCCTCACTTTCAGAACCAGCGGTGAAACAGATTGAAGGGTGGCTGTGAGATTAGTCGTGCTTATTTATAAAATAAAAATGATTAGGCATGTCTTTTCTGAAACCTGAATGCAACATAAAAACATTGCAACTTCCTCTACTTACTCTTCAGCAGCCAAAGGCGGTTTTCTGTTTCTCTATTCCCAGTGAGATTTCAGATATTCCTCCTACGCCGTCCCAATTATTTTCAGTCCTATAATATCCAGTGTAAGCAAGACAAGGACAGACCTTCCGTTAAACATGATTAGCATTTGTATTTTTCCCTTGCATCTGTTCTCTCAGTAATAAATAAATTATCGGTTGGTGTTATTTCTCTCTATCAGTTACATTCTGGCCCTGACATGGAACAGATCTGTAATGCTGTTAATGGAGCTTCACATGAACACCACAGATTACCTGCAATACATGTGTGTGCATAAAACATAAAAAGTTAGCATTGGCTAGAACTGCTTCACGCTTTGTGTATGGCTAAGAGCAGCCAGAATGTTCACCTTGCTCCTTCAACGATGGACAGGATGTAAACACAGAGATACTAAATAATTCACCTCTAAAAAACAACTTATCAAATACAGACAAAGTGACAAAGACAAAGTGGAAATAGTAAATGGACTCTACTTGTAGAGACCCTTTCTAGTCTTTCGACCACTCAAAGCTCTTTAACATGACATGACATCATTCACCCATTCACACACTGATGGGAGGAGCTATCATGAAGGTACCACCTGTCCATCAGGACTAACTAACATTCATACACTGATGGAGGAGCTACCATGAAGGTACCACCTGTCCATCAGGACTAACTAACATTCACACTGATGGGAGGAGCTATCATGAAGGTACCACCTGTCCATCAGGACTAACTAACATTCATACACTGATGGAGGAGCTACCATGAAGGTACCACCTGTCCATCAGGACTAACTAACATTCACACTGATGGAGGAGCTACCATGAAGGTACCACCTGTCCATCAGGACTAACTAACATTCACACTGATGGAGGAGCTACCATGAAGGTACCACCTGTCCATCAGGACTAACTAACATTCACACTGATGGGAGGAGCTACCATGAAGGTACCACCTGTCCATCAGGACTAACTAACATTCACACTGATGGGAGGAGCTACCATGAAGGTACCACCTGTCCATCAGGACTAACTAACATTCACACTGATGGAGGAGCTACCATGAAGGTACCACCTGTCCATCAGGACTAACTAACATTCACACTGATGGAGGAGCTACCATGAAGGTACCACCTGTCCATCAGGACTAACTAACATTCACACTGATGGGAGGAGCTACCATGAAGGTACCACCTGTCCATCAGGACTAACTAACATTCACACTGATGGGAGGAGCTACCATGAAGGTACCACCTGTCCATCAGGACTAACTAACATTCACACTGATGGGAGGAGCTACCATGAAGGTACCACCTGTCCATCAGGACTAACTAACATTCACACTGATGGGAGGAGCTACCATGAAGGTACCACCTGTCCATCAGGACTAACTAACATTCATACTGATGGGAGGAGCTACCATGAAGGTACCACCTGTCCATCAGGACTAACTAACATTGATACCCTGTAGGCTCAGATAGGGAGACATTTGGGGTTAAGCGTCTTCCCCAAAGACACATCAACATGGACTAGCAGAGCCAACCCTCTGTTTGAAGGACGACCCGCTCTACCACTGAGCCACAGGCGCCCATCTGATAACAATGTTACAATGAGAAAGGTAGAAACCTAGTTGATGATCAGCCGTCAGGCAGCAACTGTTTGGATTCACTCTCACTGCGTCGTTTTCAACACAAGCCGCTGTTTTCAAAGAGAACGCTCTAAAAGGCCAGTGGACACCTCGTGGTTCCATCTACTGGTTTGGAGTGAATACACTCGGCAACAGTGTGGTTTGGTCAGCAGTTGGCGCTGTGGGCTACACATGGCTGTAATCAGCCAGTAAAGGAGAAGGAGTAGAAACAGGAGTAGTCTCATTGGCCATGTTTCATGCTGTACAGACACAAAGACAAACATTTGAGCTCATGGGAGAGTCTGGGAAGACCACGACAGCAAAAAAACAGCTGATCAGTCATGTGAGTTAAATGGTCGCTCCGCCAGAATGTATTCTTTATTTATTTTGGACAAAAAAAAAACACCTCAAGCGAGCATTAAGCACTTTTTGGCATTGACAAAGTTGTATCTGGTTCTTGAAAATATAATCTAAAGATATAGACATAGGACCAGCTTAATCACATTACTCTAACACTTGGCTCGGTAATGCATCCCCGCCTACACTGATAAGTACCTGGAGCCTTCCTGGTCACAACTCACAGGACATCAGTCTTCATCGTCTGATGAAGACAACTACATCTTCCAGCAGGAGATGCTTCTCTAACGTCACCGCTCTGGACTCTCCAGTCGCTCCTCGATATCCTGCTTGGAGATAACAAATGCAGCAGAACAGAACACCTTGAACATGCCTCCCGTAGTCAGATAGTACCAAAGACTATTATAGAACATGTAGATGTCTAGCACAATGCTTTAATGTTCATTATCAAAATACCATCTTAGAAAGCTTTTCCCTCCTAGACAAAGCTCTGGCCCCTTCAAAACCACCCCTCCAGAATCCTTTTGTATGAATCCTATAATAAATATGTTAAACAATAACCCAAAACATACTTTGAATAATGTGTTTAACTTTGCCAAAGTTCCTGCACACCATAGCGTTCTATTGACATGATCAAAACTCATGATGGAGAAGCAAACATGTGTCTGAACGCCAGTCTGCATGACGCCACACAGAGCTGAACAGCAAGCAGCGAACATGTTGGGGAAACGTTGCACCCTTCTGCTCGTGGCTCCTCGCAGACATTCATGGTGCTGCACCCTCCTGTGTGACAGTAGAATGAGAAAGAGAGCTGAAAGAGCTGCAACTCACATCAATGCAATCCCCTCAACACGACGGCACATTCACAGGATTGTGCCACAGCTTGTAATTCCTTTTAATTCTCAAAGCACCTACAAAGGATGAGATGCACCTCTTACTGCGCCGCCAAGCTAACAGCATCAGGCCTGCGCTGATGGCAGTACATAGGTATATATCGTAAACATGATATATTATATACATGATATATTGTATACATGGTATATTATAAACATGATATATTGTATACATGATATATTATAAACATGATATAGTGAATACATGATATATTGTATGCATGAAATATTGTAAACATGATATATTGTATGCATGATATATTGTAAACATGATATATTATATGCATGATATATTGTATACATGATATATTGTATACATGGTATATTATAAACATGATATATTTATACATGATATATTATAAACATGATATAGTGAATACATGATATATTATAAACATGATATTGTAAACATGATATATTATATGCATGCTATATTGTAAACATGACATATTGTATGCATGATATATTGGAAACCAGTGGCGGCTGGTGACATTTTTTGGGGGGGCGCAGTTGGGCGGCGCGGTTTAAATAGCACTCCACAATGAGAAGAAAAGAGGTTTGGAGTAGAATATTGTAAAAAACAAAGCTTTATTTCAAGAAAACACAGTGCTCAACACTGTCCAATAACAACTATCAACAAACTGTAACTTTGGGCATGAGAGGTTCAGAGCAGAATGGTTTAAGAAACATTCAATGTGGTGGCCAGAGCAACTTCAGGGAATACATTGACGTAGCATTCAAACTGGGGGCCCTGCAGTAAGGTGGCACTGGTGAGGTGGTCTTTGAAGGCAAAGCGTTCCCTGGTGTGTCCAAGTATGGTGTCACAAACCTACAGATAAATATATAGAGAGAGACAGAGACAGTAAGATAAGTTGTGGGGAAATATCTACTACAAACAGGCTTCATACTACAGACAAAAAACTATGTTTTGTGTGTCTTGATGGCTCAGCAACATAGACAAAAGGCCAGGAGCCACCTTGATGGCTGTAGCTATGACACACACACACACACACACACACACACACACACACACACACACACACACACACACACACACACACACACACACACACACACACACACACACACACACACACACACTCTCTAACTTGTTGGGGGTTGAATTGGTATTTTAGATAAAGTTATAGCCTGATATGATATCCACCCAAATCTAGCAATGTCCAACATGTGTTCTGCTGTGGGAAAGATAAAACATTAAACTCTAACAGGCATCTGCTGATTTTGACACTCACCTCTGCAGCAATCCTTCAAGCTCATCTTCCTTCACAGCCCGGCGCTTCCTCGGCTGCTCAGAGCCACTGCACACTGAGCCTCCAGCTAGCAGCTCCGGTTAGCATGTAGCTTGGTGCGTGTAGCTTCACTGCTTTGCTGCTGAATATTTAAATCCGGACGTTCGGGTCCCAACTCTTTCAGCCTCTTCTTGTCAACATCTGATCGTGGATTGAAAGGTGTTTCACGTAGAGATACCACAGAGTTTTCAGTCGCCATACTAACATAATCAAAGTCTCTGCTAGCTGTGTTGCTCGCGTAGCTACGTGGGAGCTATATGGGATGTGAGGGAATGATAAAGGTCTCTGATTGGACGAATAGTCCAACCACGTTGCAATAAGAAACGATGTCATTGGCTAGGGCGCAGATTTGTGCGCCCGAAGATTCACGTTTCATCCGCCAATGAGAAGCTGTCCTTGCCGTCACGAGGGTGAAATGTTTGTTCTCTGCCATAGACACACATTGGGCCGGCGCCCCGAGAGGGGAGGGGCTTTTCTCAGTGATGATGAATGGCGATATATTATATTTGGTATATCTTAAGTGGTTGTTGACAGGGGCTTACGGTCTCCCACACACATTTAGCGCGTCAACACGGTATATTTCTTATTTAAATTATTTGGTATATAATGTTTTTTGACAGTATATATTATATATTTTTTTTTCTTCTTTTTTTTTTTTCATTGCAAAATTTTAAGAGGGGCGGCGCCCTAGCGCCCTCTATTGACGCACCGCCACTGTTGGAAACATGATATATTGTATGCATGATATATTGTATACATGATATATTGTACATGATATATTATAAACATGGTATATATTGTTTACATGAAATATTATAAACATGATATATATCCTGAATAATAATAATGCTCTGTCTGATCTGCAGCTGTGCCATCTGGGGAATGGAATGGGTTTTCCCAGCAGAACCGTTGATGCTGCTCAGTCAAGAAGACGTACTTTATTGATCCCCCTCTGTTGTTGTTTTTACTCATCGCACACAGGCGTGAAATACAGAAGCTATGCTCGTGCAGTGATGGAGAGACGGACAAGCGCCCACAGCAGATGGGGATTCGGTGCCTTGCTCCTGGGAGCCTCGGCACGCCCAGGAGACTGGAGCGACCGGTCCACACTCCTTTTGGTCCAATCTAATTATACAACCATGTGATGTGAATGGGCAATGCCTGGACATGAACTGACAGGTGCTAAATGGACTGTGGTCTACTGGGAGTCAAAGGACAGCCATGGCAACCCCCTATGAAATATTACGTCTTGAAATGTGGATTTGGAAGTTGCTTCTGAAACGGGGATTTTTCAGTGAGCTGATATCTTATTCTCTGACACATGAGACGAAGATACATAGTGGAACAGTATTGTGAAAATCTCACGAGCTGAAACACATGTATTTCTTCTTGCTCCCCAGACATTTGTTCCAGGATCTGGACTAATGCACTCCTCCCTCCTCAGAGGGGTTCGTCTCCGTCATTTTGTTTGTGGGAATTTTCCCCATGTTTTTTTTTTTTTTTTCCTTTTCCAAGCAGGTCGTTAGATATTAATAGCATACATTTGCACAATTCCTTTTCCTAGTTAAGCCGGCTGTGGCATGGTCTTGTGAAGCTCTGGCACCAGCTGCTTCCTCACGTGACCCGCTGTGTGCAGGTAAACGTCTCGGCTCCGGAGGCCGCTGATGAATTGTTTCCATCTCAGCTTGAAGGCGTCATGGGGTTCTGACACTGTGTTGAATTAATTGGCTGATTATTCCCATGCCGGTGGTAATTAGTACTTTAGCATAATGTAATTGATCCAGTGTCTGAGCAGGATGTGTGTGATTGGCTGGCAGCTTTTGATTCCCGCCGGGCACTGCGGAGGGGAACTGGGCGGATGCTTCCACTGTTTTAATTAAAGCGCTCAGAAGTTAGCAGCGAGGGGCTGAGCTTCACTACGCTATTCCCTTCAGGGCGAGTTCTGCTCAATCAATCAAGTCATATATAATTAATTTACACACATCGGGAGAAAGGTAGATTGGGAGGCTGTGAGACGGGTAAAAACACAGTTTTCCAAAAGAGACCGAGGATAGGATTCAGAGACCAAGATGGTAGACTTTGATATTAAAGTAGAACATGATGTAATAAAGACAGGCTCAGGCTATGAGCCCTCTGAGGCTGCTGGTCCCAACATAATAGTTCTGAGTGTGTGATCTTTGATGTTGGTCAGTCTTTTCATCCATGTAACACTCTATAGTTACTTCTCCTTTTGGGTTTTGTCACATTTGCCAACAAATGCAACATGTAATACAATTCTAAATGTTCTTGTTGAATGGATAAGGAAGAAGAAAAAATGAAAACTATCCTTGGTTAGGTTTAGGCAGCACACCTGCTGTGTTAGGATGAGGACCAGATGGTGGCTCGGGTTCAGATGAAGTGCTGAAGTGATGTTCCTTAACTCTGACAAAGAGGTCGACATTTACTTCTGGCTTCACGTGGGACGTGAACAGTCTTCTGGATGAAAGTCGGATGTTTTTGGACCCACCATTCACCTCAGTATCTTTCCAACATGGAATTTGTTGCTCTTTCCTGATTCACAATTACGTGGATTATTGATTTTTTGAGACATATATGAATTACAGGAATGGACATGCATGCAGACCGACTCGAGGAGCAGAAGGAAACAAACTAAGATCCTGACAGCGTGACTTGTTGTAGCTCGGTCACTAACTGAGGACCTTTGGTCCGATACGTCGGCTCAGTAAGCCAATAGAAACAGTGACAATGTTGTTATTCTAGACTGTGCCATCACTTTATTTTGGACAATACGAGGTATTTGCATTTTTTCTCCACTCACATCCTCACCATGTTTCGGGCCTCAGAGTCTTGCTAGAGGGTGTAGCCGTTGCTAGGCTACCACAGGAGAATCCAGGAAGCTTCTGAATCCTGCCGGGTCCTGGCAGAGTCTCTAAGGCTTTGGCCAGGTTCAATAACATCCACAACCTATTCAGACATTATTCACAACCTCTTTTCCTCTCATCGAATCCACTTGAGTTATGTGCTGCACAGCCTGATATCACAGGAATATGTTAAACGACCACCAACAGTTAAACACATTCACGTGCATCTGCAACACTCAGCGCTACGTAGCATAGCGGTGGGCAGGAGGGTCCTGTGGGTCGAACAAGCACAGGACCTTCAACCAGGAGAGGAGGCTCTTTCAACCAAATAGTTGTGTTGCCTAAATTTACGTTGATCTACTTTTTAAAGCCTGGCCATGATGTTCTTCCTAAAGCTAACAAACTTAAACGTTACATTATTTATGTGATGACATAATGCACTGCTAAGAGTGCTAAGAGCAGGAAAAACATCCATTTATTCTGACTTGGGAGTGTTATTACAAGGTGGTTAGCCTTCCCTTGTAGTCACAGCAGATAAGCATCCTAAATTAGCTGCTTTTGTTGTATTATGTATTTCTACCAGTTTGTGGTCTGCCTGATAGCGTTTGGCCTGCAATGTGTTCTGCACACATTTCCACCTGTGTTAACAGATATTGTTCCTTGTCCATGTGCGATATGCAGACATAGTTTGCATGTTATATATTGTGAGAAGTTCAGATTATGCAAATTCCATCTGTATGCAGATGACACAGTCATGTATTCTTGTGCCCACCGCAGAGATACCCTTTTCTACTCTCACCCCTGTCGGATCTGCCGAAACTAAGACATTGATTTTCTCTCCTGAGCCAAAAGCTTGAAGGTTACAATCCTTACCATTAATATGGTAAGGATTGCCGATGATATCTCTATTCAGCATGTTGTCAATTACAAATACTTGGGAATTTGAATGGACAAAAGTCTTCATTTTAAACACAATATTAACCATCAAGAAATATGATTCACACTGGGTTTTATCTACAGGTAAAGTCATGTTTTTTCATGGCATCCAAAAAACTCAACCACCAAACTTGACCCCTGGAGAACTCCACTAGCTTCAGGACCATCATTGTGTCTTGTACAGCGTGGAAGAACGGCCGTGCCTCACTTCAGGGTTACAACACTTCAGGCCGTGCCTCTTCAGGGTTACAACACTGGTATGTCCATCACATCATCTCAGGACATCTACTACTGACCTAAGATGTTAGATCTTACTTTTCTGATCCTCTATGGTCCTTCGTTCTGGAGGTCAAGTACAGACTTTAGAACATTACCTCTTCAAAGGATTTTAAACTTAGAACCAAGGAAGTCGTCGCTGCTGCAGGTGCTTCAATTAACTAGAACAAACATGACCAACACGCTGCCTGGTTAATGCGCTGCATGATGTCATGCATTTTTAATGGTCCTCTCCCCTAAACCAACACTATTGATATACTGAGAACATGCATGCTCCTCAGGTTTTTAATCATTCTTTAACTTTTATTTATTAGCATCCTAGAGTCAAACTCAAGGTTTTAACCCTACTTCTGGTGCATCAGATTAGCATACCACCATAATACCATACACGCAATATGCAACCATATTCATGTTGGTTAATGAAGGCTGCAGCCTCTGGGCTGTGAGCATTCAGACTTACGCCCTGTTGAAACACTGACTAAGCTGCTGAGCAGGTTTCCTCAGTTTTCTTATTAACATGTGCATTAACCGATAACCACAACACTCACAGCAAGGATGGAACAACACACACACACACACACACACACACACACACACACACACACACACACACACACACACACACACCTCTCTGTCACAGCCCCAACAACTCAAGACAAAGTGTAGGAGACAAACAGATCGATGTGGTTGGTGACCTCCATTAACACATCAACAGCAGAAAGAGAGAGAGAGTGTGTGTGTGGGGGGGGGGTGTATTACTCATGTTGTGGGGTTGTAAATCTGTTAACACAAGCACCACATTGTGGGGACTCGCCTTTCTCTCGGGGACAAAATGAAAGACCCCATGACGTAAATCATTACAATTTATGGTGAAGACTTGGTTTAAGGTTCTGGTTTGGTTTGTTTGGTTTAGTTTGGTTTGGTTTAGGGTCAGGCAAGTAGCGGTTATGGTTAGGATTAGGGTAACTATCTAGTGTGTGTGTGTGTGTGTGTGTGTGTGTGTGTGTGTGTGTGTGTGTGTGTGTGTTTGCTGTCTTGCATGCATCCTGATTTACAGTCCGATCATGTTATTGCTATACGTGAGTCTGCTTCTATCGATGTGTTTGTGCTGTTTCTGTCTGTGTCTTAAGACTGAGAGGATGAGAGGCGCTGCACATTGTTCTCGCCGTGTGTGGGCGTCTTGGGGATTTATACTTGTCTTAATCTGGGTAGAAAATGCTTCTTTTTTTTTGCGTGTTTGTGTGCTACAAAGCTTCTCCTTTTTCCAGTTCCACGACTGGATATGATGGTGTGTTTTACCTTGGCAGTTTTTAAATAATGATACTCCTTTAAAAAAAGACTGTAGATGTAATAAGAGCCAATATGGTGCAGTTCTGCAACAGGAGAAATCCCCTGTGGTCCATAAAGCCTTTCCACCATCTCTTTACCCGACTGTAGAGATGTCAGTAAACTGCTGACAGGACACCTCCACCTGATGACAGGACACCACCTGACCATCCACTGCAGGTAGCAGGTCTGACAGTTTAGAGCCTGAACAGAAACTGAGAGCGGCCCGAGAGAGAGAGAGCCTGGCATTACAAAGGAACTCATCACCAACTCCAATGGGACTTCATGCTTTTTTACCTTAAAATGATACACTGTCATCCAGAGACGGTGAATTAAACAGCAGGAGCTTCTATGGAGAAGCGTCCACACGTTGTGTTCATCACGACCACAGAGAACACGACACTCTGCACCGCCTCCAGAGAGAGCGCTCCGTCTCCAGACCTTCACCGTCTCTTTCTTCTGCTCCGGAGACGGGACATGTTGATGTGTTCAACTCCAGTTTGGTTTATTTATCCGTACGATTTCTTTGGGGAAACACAAACACATTGTCTTCAGCCCTTTATAGGCTTTTACATAGAAAACACAATCTCAAATGAAACGTAATACATACTAAGTCCTATATTCAATATTATCACCGTGACACATGCGGTGGTGTTCAAAGTCCCGCCTCTTTTAAAGGTGCACACAATAAGACCCGAGGCTGTACAGTTTGTGGTCCTATCATTTGTTTTGATTTATTATATTTTTCTCTCGTCTTATTCTTTTTTTTGTTAATACATTTAACTCATTTCATAAATATGTTCTTGTCCCCACTATAATGGAGTCAATGTAAGGCCAGATGGTTTCCTGATAGTCCTTGTGCTTCATTTCTAAGACAGCGCTTGATTTGCTGTAATTATGGACACCTGACACGGTAGAACCAATTTCGGTTCTAGACTTTTTTTTTCTTTTCCCCTGTGTTTGAGTCGTCGTAGGAACCCCAAATTAATTCCAATACTTGTGTTTATTGTATGTATTTGTTCAGCAAAGTCTTGGGAAAAAAATGTATACCTGCAAAAAAATCACTTTTAAAATATATTTTATGAACATCCAGCACGATATGAGCAAAATTTCCCAAAAATGCCTCCTTGAGCGGTCACCAAGTTTTTCAAACTGTATTATGGTGCCCTAACAACAGCTCACATACTAATAACACAGCTTTTTGGAAAGATTAGGACCTAAATAATTCATACTAGAACACAGCATTTGGGTGTTCAAAGGAGTTTCAGTAAAAAAACTGTGTGGTTCGGTTAAAACATGTAGTTTACGTAAATACTTAAACTTAACGGTTACTTTAATGATGTTTCACACCAGATGTATCTTCTCACAAGGGTTGAGGTATTGTAGCAATTTAAATGAAGTTAAACAACGATGTGGTTCTGGAGATAATATGTTGTTGTTGTTTGTCTGATAATAGGCGCAGGGGGATTTTCACACCCTGTTTTTAAAGGGTTAAGAAAGGATGGCCGTGTGCCAGTCACTGAGCTGCCTCAGACCAGACATGTGCTCCTTACTCCTACTTCACAAAGGAATTCAGCTCATTTCAAAATGCAGTTTTCTTTAGAGTGAGAACCAGCTTGAAAGCGTCAGATAGCGAGACGCCCAAAGGGAGTAGAGCCTCTTCTCCTTCACACCCCCAGGGGCCAGTTGAGATGGTTGGCCAAGTCCAACCGGTAAGGGGCCCCGGGGAGGTATCAGGTATCTTGTCTGGCCTGATAACGCCTCGGGGGTCCCCCAGGAGGAGCTGGAGACATGTTGCTGAGGAGAGGGATGAATGTATTTATCCTACTGCACCTGTGACCTGGCCCTGGATACGTGGACGAGGATGGAAGAATGATTTTTAAACGCCTAAAAGAGACTGGCACCTAAAACATGGTTAAACACATTAGCATAAATGAAATGAAATGAAATGCATATGTATCTATATGTAGTGTTATCTAAACACTTGGTTGGAGATAGTGAATGATGGAGGTCATGGTCAGATGAACCTCAGGTCATGACAGGACATTACTGAGGTTCTTAGCTTCTCTGTGGTCGATTCTAATCTCACTGTCGCTGAATTCAATGTGGTGAAGAACTAGTTAGCAACACTCGCTTGCTAACTAGTTAGTTCAACTTTCAGGAATAAGGATGGATATCAGAATGTGGCTTTTTAAGAAGAAACTTAACACAGCAGAGACCAGTAGAGACCAGTATCTCCATCAGCAGCCTGAACTCCACCAGCCTGAGAAGATGTTACGCTATCAACAAGCACGGTCATCTCCAATGCTAACTAGCTCACACCAAAGGCTTCCTACACCGTGAGGCTGTAGCGGACTTCTCCTTTACATCTCACTCTACTCGGTCAGTGTATTGGCATTGAGATTGATGCACAAGGTGCTCCTCTAGTTTTAAATGTGTAGGGATGGCGTGTCAATACATGCTTGTATATGCACAGTGTCCTTTCACAATAAACTTCTGTTTTCACAGGAAGAAAGGAAGAAAACTTCATCCCATCCACCTCCCTATCTTCCGCTCTAATCAGACTCTCACGCACTTTATGCTACGTCTGTCGACCAATCCCGTGGGAGGGTTTACAGTGGAGTTAGCTGAAAGCCTGACAAAGCGCTGGTACTAGAGCGGGCTGGCAGCGGAACGCTTCACTAAAGGAGAAGCACTTTTATTGCACATTTACGGGTTCACAAGTCGTCCCTGCACCTGTCTCTCTGTTCTGCAGGATGTGGAGATCAAAGGAGGAGAGACTAAATTACAGCAAACAGGGTATAGACTCTCACACAGAGCTGAAGGAAAAAGTGCACATAAATTAGACGAATCCAATATTGAGTTTTTTCTTCTGTGTAAGTGTGTATAAGATGAGTGACTGCATGCATGTCTATATGCCTGTGCTCTGAGAGGACGTGACAGCTGTTTGGCTCCGACTCTCCTGTCAGCGCCGACACCTCCGAGTTCTCCTCAGGAAGCCTCATCGGGCCCAGCCCGACCTGGAAAGATTCTCTGAATCCTCCTCTGCCCTTCGCGCTCCGCTGGTTACCACTTGACATTTTCAGTGGTAAAAAAGCAATTCGGGAGCATTGATTTGAGGGAAAGGGCTGGCGGGCGGGAAAATAGGAGAATCGATGGGCGCTACAGAGACGGGGCAGGTACACAGGTACGCTACAGCTCCTCCACAACGAAAGGCCAAAAGACTCGCAATCAGCTGAAAATCAGGCGCTGCGGCCCGTCAGCAGCTCAGGGAGAGCAAACGCTCTGTGCTGCTGTTTCTGCAGGGATCCTGCAGCTGGTAGTCAGGTGCACTGTCTAGACTCTGCTGCTAAACTGTCTGACCGCTGCTACTAACGCACACTTAAATAGTTTCCAAATTTGTTTTTGCACTATATGTTATATGTCTAATTTGTTTTTGCACTATGTTTATGTCTTTGCACTATGTTTATACGTTTCTGCACTGTTTATACGTTGTTTATGTTATATGTTGTCTATTTTTACTTTTTCTTAACTGGTGCACTATTCACTTTATGTTTCTGCACTATGTTTATATGTTGTTTATGCTATGTTGTCTAGTTTATATGTTATATGTTGGTTATATGTTATATGTTGTCTAGTTTATATGTTTATATGTTTATATGTTATATGTTGTCTAGTTTATATGTTTATATGTTGGTTATATGTTGTCTAGTTTATATGTTATATGTTGGTTATATGTTATATGTTGTCTAGTTTATATGTTTATATGTTGGTTATATGTTGTCTAGTTTATATGTTGTTTATATGTTTATATGTTGTTTATGCTATGTTGTCTAGTTTATATGTTATATGTTGGTTATATGTTATATGTTGTCTAGTTTATATGTTTATATGTTCGTTATATGTTGTCTAGTTTATATGTTGTTTATATGTTTATATGTTATATGTTGTCTAGTTTATATGTTTATATGTTATATGTTGTCTATTTTTTACTTTTTTTTCTAAATGTTGCACTATTCACTTTATTTTCAGACAGTAGAGAAACATAATTTCAGGTCTTCTGTATGTTTGCACAATATGGAAGAAGTGACAAATAAAACTGACTTTGACTTTGACTTTGACACTCTGCCTCGCATGCACACCTGCACACTGCACACCTGCACACATGCACACATACACACCTGCACACTTGCACACATGCACACCTTCACACATGCACACATGCACACATTGACAAATAAGGCACATTTCTTCACTCTGGGTATTTCCTTTGATCAGCATTAATAAATCTCATTTCAAAGTTGCACTGAGAGGAAGCTTCTTCTCTGGTTTGGGCTTTTTATTTATTCCTCTGCTCTGAATGTTTCAGTTTGGCCTCTCGACCAGGAGCCCGTCTGAGACGCCTCGGTGTGGATCACACTATGTTGCCAGGAGCCGTGGCCCCGACATCAACACTCCCAGGGTCCCCCAGACCCTCCACCGTGTCACGGTGGAGATTCATTGGATCTATTTGAAAGGGTTGCCGTTCAGTGAATGATGACATGTACTGTAGTGTTAAAGCTTTGCAAGAATCACTCAACTACATCCACTGCACATTTGTTTCTACATTTAGAAAAATATTATTTTTATTCAGTTTAAACTAACTCTTCTGTATCGATCTGGATGCTCCAGACGATATGAGTCCTGGCCGCCTACTGGAGACATCAGAGCACTGCCTCTAACAGACGGACCCTTACAGGACGTCTTCCCTCTACAACCCTCACTTCTGTCTCAGAGAACGCTCAGCTTTATAGTTTCTGTCTGAACAATACTTCACTAACCTGCACACTGTCAATTTGCACTTTGTTATACTCCCACGCTATCGCATTTAAATTTAAAACCAAGAAGGATAACTCTGGTTTATTACGTCTGGATTTTAATTTCCATCTCTCTGCCATTTTTTGACAAACCCATTTGAGAAAACCAAGGTTAAATGACCCACGCTGTCTGCCATACATCTGGCACAGCTTCCAGAGCCACTTCCTGTTCAGCGTGACCTGCTGCTTCCTGTGCTTGTGTGCTAACTGTGTTCCTGTGCAATGAGGGATTGTTGGAGACGTCTCGCTCTCCATTAGACTTCCACATGAAGAGCTTCTTCTCCTGCCCATCTTCATTGTAGCAACACCACGTGTTCCTGGATGTCTGCATTCCCTTTGGTGAGTACAGAGTTATTATATCTGAGAGAAAAGTAAGATAAGGCCAGCCGTAACAAAACGATGGATAACCCTCCTGTTGTTAAAGCATGACCCATCATGTGTTAAACAGCAGTGTAAACCCACGAAATGACCTTTTTCTTCTGCATGAAATTGTATGATTTTTCCAGATCTGACTATAGTAAATGGTAAATTCCTGTCCTTTCTTAAGATAAACACCATTAGGGCTCTGTATAGACCGTAGTAAAGAAAGCACGCACAAAGTGTCAACAGAGGTTGTGTACTCTACCCCAGAACAGTAGATGTTTTTTGGGGAACTACAGTTTATTATCAGCCTGGTCCTGCATTATTATCTTTTCACTCCTCTTCATTCATAATCTCAATCTCTAATTCTCACAGCGATTACTCCATCAGCTGACTGAGGGGCGTGGACTTTAAATGAACCAATCAGATTCAGCGCAGTTTCCTTAAGACAATCACATCGTTGTTGTCAAACTTTTAAATAGTTTCTCCTCTCTGCTGCTGTCAGTTGTCCTTTCAGATCCCTCCTCCACCCAGGCTCCTCCAATCAGCATCAGTCCTGCTCCTCATCCATCATCAGGTTACAGCAACTCCTCCTTCACCACCAGTGTCTGGACTCTGGGGGATTCTGCCTCATCAGACCTCAGCATCATACCCCTTACGGACTATAACGTACCTCTTCACACTGGCGTTTGGTTGAACACATAGATCTAGACCTGCTTTTTATCTCTTTTTATTTATTTATTTTCATTATTTGTTTTATTGTGTTTTTTACTGCTCCATCTTTTAATGTGTATTTTACTGTGTCTCTTAACTGTTGTAATGTTTTGTCCTCTGTTATTGTCAATCTAGTTTTAACAGGTTTTTTCCCTGACTCCTGTGCAGCACGTTGTGACCTTTGTCTGTGAAAAGTGCAATATGAATAAACTTACTTACTTATTTTGAATAAAGAATGTCTGCAAACCAACAGTCTATACACCACTCCCAGATTAATTTTTGAAAACACTGTTGTGTGGATCACTAATAAAAACTCAAAGTGTGTGTGTGTGTGTGTGTGTGTGTGTGTGTGTGTGTGTGTGTGTGTGTGTGTGTGTGTGTGTGTGTGTGTGTAGAGAAAGCGGTGCAGTAATAACAGCGCCTGTAATTATTGGAGGCAGGCCTGATAAGGATGAGGTGAAGCCTCTCGCTGCAGGCTGAATAATAAATGAGAGGCAGAGATGAAAGGGACCGCGGGTCGCACGCTGACACCCTCCCTGCATCCTCGAAAACACAAGAGCATTCTGGGACCTGTTTATTCTGGGAGAATAAACAGGTTATATAAAGATAAACAAATATGGATGCTTCCCCCGGGAGTACATCCAATTGTGTGATGTGGTAGGAGCTGCAGAGTGAGGAGTGAGGAGTGAGGAGTGAGGAGTGAGGAGTGAGGAGTGAGGAGTGAGGAGTGAAGACCGAGGACTAAGGTGTGAGGAGTGAGGAGTGAAGAGCGAGGACTAAGGTGTGAGGAGTGTGGTGGGAGGAGTGACGGGTGAGGAGCTCAGACCTCAGACCTCTGGACCTCAGACCTCTGAAACCTCAGACCTCTCAGACCTCAGACCTCTGAAACCTCAGACCCCTCACTCCTCAGACCTCAGACCTCTGGACCTCAGACCTCAGACCTCTGAAACCTCAGACCTCTCAGACCTCAGACCTCTGGACCTCAGACCTCAGACCTCTCAGACCTCAGACCTCTCAGACCTCAGACCTCTGGACCTCAGACCTCAGACCTCTGAAACCTCAGACCTCTCAGACCTCAGACCTCTCAGACCTCAGACCTCTCAGACCTCAGACCTCTGGACCTCAGACCTCAGACCTCAGACCTCTGGACCTCAGACCTCAGACCTCAGACCTCTGAAACCTCAGACCCCTCAGCCCTCAGACCTCAGACCTCAGACCTCTGGACCTCTGACCCCTCAGCCCTCAGCCCTCTCCCCCCGCTCCCTTTGTCCGCTCACTGGTCGTCCCGTGCTGTCTTGATCCTCATGATCTCTGAGAAGCAGAGTGTTAGTGTTCACCTGAAGTCCCACATTCCCTCTCCGTTCAGGTTTTGGTCCTCAGCGTCTCCTGAGATGAATATCTGTCTCTGTGTGTTGAGGCTTCATCAGAGATGTGGTGCTTGAGCAGCTGCTGCTGGAAACCAGTCCAATGAGCCGGG
Source organism: Myoxocephalus aenaeus (assembly GCA_038501785.1). Classification (NCBI taxonomy): domain Eukaryota; kingdom Metazoa; phylum Chordata; class Actinopteri; order Perciformes; family Cottidae; genus Myoxocephalus; species Myoxocephalus aenaeus. The sequence continues at coordinate 1,279,324 of JBAMJR010000103.1, forward strand.
AGCCTGAACACTACCACTGGTTAAGACACTGACTCTGACTCTGTGTGGGTTCATCACTATGAGAAACACATGTCACATGACACATAGTCTTTAGATGTATTGTTTACATGAATATATGGATTCATGAAGCAAGTCAATAGCCGAGTGGTAAGTTCACTCCACTGGTGACTCACTGGTCAGTGCTCCTCAGCGTCTGGGCGGCGCAGAGGAAACCTGTCGTCTCTTTGTTGAACACGCCAGGCTTCAACCGACCAATGAAAACCCTCCAAGTCCTTATTGAGCTCTCAGCCGCTGACATGGAGAACGCTGAGGTAGGGCTGGAGGAGGAGGAAGACCGCGAGTCAACGCTGACTGATTTGACCTCTCTTTTGTTACGTAACCTACGCAGGAACGAACACCAGCTACGTAACAAAGTGATTTCTTCCATGTAACAAACGTACTTATTACACCTCAACCCACCATCTTGTCTTCTACATAACCAAATGAAACCAAATGACTTCACCCTCGCATGCCTCAGCCTGTAGTTTATTTCTCATACATCCATTCACCCCTCACATGCTCCCTCATAATGTCCTTGCTGTCATTGTTAGTAGCTGTCAATCATGATATCAGCTGTTCTGATCAGCTGGTCTCTTCTGTCCAATAGCACAGTGACACAATGACATGGTTATCCTATCATCTCGAGGCTGTCTCTTTTAAATATGATTAACTCTCTACCTTCAGTGCATTCATGCTGCAGTTACACACCCCTCCATCTCCACCCAGTCTTCATCACATCCATCAGCTTCATCATTCTATCAGACTCTGCAGCTCAGGGCAGATCCTCAATTACAAGTCTCCCTGTAGAGTCCAAAAGTCAAAGACTCTATCAAGACTTTATTATCACATCTCATCTGATAATAATAAACTATTATCTGTTCTTCATCTGACTTGTCTCTCCTGATTGAAGTACTTTTGTTGCTTAAACCTTATTAGACCTAAAACACAGGAACACCTATAGGAGTTTAGACCCTGACAGAGTCCCTGGTACATCAAACAGGATGCTAGGAGAACCTAGAGCGTCCTAGTTTGGAAACCCGGGCCAATGACCAGGTGGTATCTAATCAGTGGGAAGTGAGGTTGTGTTGTTAGGGCACAATCCCCTGAGCAGTGAGCCTCTGATGTGATTGGCTGGCATCTTGTCACACAGTCACGTCTCTCTCCACTACCACGATCAAATAAAACATGACATGCCAAAGAAAGCTTGAATCTTTTGAGTGAGAGCTTAGATGTGGATGAGGACGATGTGAAGGAGCAAGAGAGAACCAGGACGAGCCAGAAGAGGATGAAGCTCCACAAGCTGAGAGGAAGGGCAATAAGGCGATACACCACTCCTGGTGCATCACTGGCATTTCATCCATAACAAAATATATTGATTACAGTTGCTTTTGATAGTCCTTTTCAACTTTTTTGTATGTCATCACGTATCATTTTTAGAGCGATAACTTGTTTCAGTGGAGGTGATCAATGAGCCTTTTGGGCTTCATTATATTTGATAATGTGTGATGTTAGCAATTTAAATAAACAAGTGCAGTGATCAATAATATTACATACGGATGATTCACTCTTGGACTGCAACCAGTCATCTTGTTTTCATTTTTAATAACGTGATATCTACTAGTGCAGATTTTCAGTTGCCTCTACGCCGTTCCTTTGACCCCTCTTCCTTCTCGTTACACCACACAAAGTTAATCTTTTTTGATCTTAATACTGAGGCTTAGGTTTGTCCGAGTATCAGCGTTACGCTGATACTCGGACAAACCTAAGCCTCAGTATTAAGATCAAAAAACTTTTCCGGCAGCTCTGTGGAATCTGGAGCAAAAAAAAGGAAGCCTGCATCTGTGTTTCTTTTCTTGTGGGATTTGAAGAACTGGGAGTTCTTCAAACTGGGACCACCACAAATCCTGAGAAACGAGGACAGCCGTCTCCCTCTCACATTTACTCCTCTATTCCCACGGCGAGAGAGGCAAACAACAACACGGAGAGACACTTCCTACAGTAACTGCCATCGCTCCCTCGGTAAGAAGCATCCGACTCTTACCCAGAGCCCCATGGGATGCTGGGATGCTGAGTGAACCCATGAACCCCCCGGGGCCTCACCAATTCCTCGCCACATGCTTTTAAACACCACAAGCACACCTAAACCAAATGAGACAGTTTCACAGGAGTTAATCACTCGCGAGGACCGTCTTCCTTGCATGTCTTTCTGAGTGTAATTACTGTGTAACCCAATTAATTTCCCTTGCGCAATTAAAGTGAGGTGTGCTCTGCAAAATCACCGCAAGACTCGCGGATCATTAGCATACACTTAACAGTCAAGCATCATCTGCAGGAGAAAGGGAAAGTAATCTGAGGAGAGGAGAATGGTCCTCCTCACATCTGCATTGGAAACTCATGCAACAGTTACTACAGTTGGGATTCCCATAATGATAACAAAAGAAAATGTAATATGTACACAGGCAACACAACTCAAGCCATCTAGGGAAAATCTAATATTTCTCTTTTAATTTTTTTATTTTAAACTAGAACTATCGCTTCACTGTTGTATGCCTCCATCAGTTCACATCCCTCTGTCCAACATGTCATCTCTTCATCATTATATCCTTTCACACATTTCTTTTATATATGAATTCTTGAGCATAAAAATACGTTTTATGAAGTCACGCTAACCTTTGACCACGGAATTCTGATCAGTTCATCCAGGAGTCCGAGAGAATGTTTGTGCCCGATGTAATACGATTCCCTCCAGGCGTTCCTGAGAAACAGCTTCCACAAGAAAGTGAAGGATGTAAGGTCACAGTGACCTTCATTTTAATCAGTCATTTGAAGAAATACGCTCGAGGCGTTTGTGATCTTTCGCAAGAATGGGACGAACACGAGGTCAAAGTGACCTTGAACTCTGACTTCCAAATTCCAATCAGTCTGTCCTTAAGTCCAAATGGCTGTTTGCTCAACATTTGAAGAAATCCCCTCCAGGCGTTGCTGAGGCGCTGCGTTCACGAGGAAGAACAGCCCTGAAAACATAATGCACCGAGGCTGATGGAGACTTGGAGGCACGATCCACAGAAAACACCATGTTCGGTAGAAAGAAGTTCAAGGTACGATCTGTGGACTATAAACAATTACACAATTACTTTTCTGTGCTCAATCTAGTAATTTGTGGGTATTACTTTCCCACGTACTTGTAGAGATCTTTTCTAGTCTTCCGACCACTCACAGCTCTTTAACACTACATGACATCATTCACCCATTCACACCCTGATGGGAGGGGCTAAGGACTGTCTAACATTCACACACTATAGGCACAGCTACAGGAGCACTTTGGGGTTAAGTGTCTATGCTCCTTCCTTGATCCTTGTGTTTAGTTCCCCCAGTATTTGTCATGCTTAGTCATCTAGTACCTGCCTGTTTTGGACTTCCAGCTGTTAGTTACTTTCTTCATGACATCATTGTACTCCTCCACTCTAAACCTGCTTCCTAAGATTGTGACAGATGTTTTTGGTGATAAGAAATATGACAATAGTGAGAAAAAAAGAAATAGATATAGATATGAAGGGCTCATTCTAAGGTTATGAAAATACAACAATTCTTGCACTAAAAAAGAAAAACGCAGATGCTACAGTGTTCCTTTAAACCAAACTATTTTTACATCAGGACACACAGAGCCTGGATTTCGGAGCCCTTGGGGCAGTGAAGCACAAAACATTACACAGTTTTATCAATTTTGAAACGCAAAGTGTTCCTGATATTATTTAGTTAGAAAAATCAAATAAACAAGCAGCTCTGTCTCCAAGTATCTAATTATTCTAATTCTGATCAGTCTATCCTTACAAATCCCAGTCGTCAATATGGGAGTGTTAGTAATGTTCTTTAAGAGGTGTGCATCTGATTCTGGAATGAAACTCCCATCAAATCTATCAGTCTAGTCCCAAAAATAGTTCTGTTACTTTGATGTAAGCATTTTTCTGCCAAATCTGCAGATCCACAGGGCTGCGAAGAGAAAAAAGGACTTGTTTCAAGCTGCTGCTAATCTGTGACTTTGAAGTCCTATTGGCACGCTGTAATTGGGGCATAAACAGAAGAAAATACAGAGCTGCTGTATTTCAAAAACAGGAATACTAAACTTTCAAAACTACACTTTCAAACTGAAAGTCAAATAGATGTGTTAATGTATCAGTATCCATCATGTTCTTATCACAACAGGTTTAATACTGATGCTTGGTCACCTTTGGCTTGACTTTGTAACACGTGGTTAACTTCAGGGCTGGCCGTAAAATAAGTACATTCGGTAAATTAAGTAAAACGTGAAAAGCTTAACTTCAAAATATGTACCGTAAAAGTCGGGTTACAAGCCGCTCCTACCTCCGGTGGGTGTCCCCGCTGTAGCAAGCTAGCAGCAGTGCTAGCTAGCGTTGCTGCTAGCGCTGCTGCTAGCTCCCCGCTGCTGCTGCTGCTACTGGCCGCGTCCCCTCCGCCCTTCGGTGGTTGTCGGGGAGCTAGCGGAGCGCTAGCAGGAGCCCCAGCTGGCTACAGCGGGGAGCTAACGGGGACACTGACCGAAGGTAGTAGCGGCTTGTAACCCGACTTTTACCGTAATAAGATATTTTCCCATCTAAGATAGTCATCACAATCTTGGAGCATTGTGGAGTTGGGAGTGTCTAATAATGATGCAAACGGGTTTACATTGTAGTTGCTTGAAAGCCTGCTGCATCCATTCTTACGCTAAAAGCTTTGGTGTTTGACGCCCTGGAAATGAGACCGGCTGCAGTGTCTCTTGTGGTTTAGTTCTCACTCTGGTGAGGTCAACCATAGGTTGCGCCCGAGCATAAAGCTGAGTGGGATCATTTCTATATCCCACCGGGGATAAAGAAAGATCCCCAGAGAGAGGGGTGTGGAAACATCGGAGTGGAGGAGGGCACCATCACCCCCGTGGCAAAAGGCATTCAGCTAATTGGGAAGCACATTTGTTGGTGTGAGATTTTAGCGCCAGTGTATCAGGAATCACACTTTTATTTTCTATCCAAAGTAAAGTCTGTACGTTTTATTTCTGGTAAGTTCTGAAGCCCCTAAAGGAGAAAAACACACTGGAACACATGCACATGTCCTTCACACACACACACACACACACACACACACACACACACACACACACACACACACACACACACACACACACACACAGATATACGCATGCACACACATCAGGCGAAGGTTGGCTCATTGATTCACCAGACTGTGTGTTATGTGGAGTGTGACCTTTCCAAGTGCTCCCAATGATGGAATGAAAGGTGCTGAAACACCCACAATGCAGTGGCACCTCTCAGGAGAAATGTCAGTAATTAGAGCTCAGCACCGGGAGAGGTCACAGGCCAAATCGCTCCGCAGTCACAACGACGCAGACACAAATAGCACCTGAGTGAGGGCGACGAGTGGGTGGAATGAGAGGGACCAGTCTGAGCGGTGGCGTCACAAACCCAGACATCAGAATCAGATCCATTTATTATGTATGTTTACACAGACAAGGAATTCTTCTTGGAAGGTGCATAACATTAGACATTCAACAGTGCAATAAATATTAAATTAAGTCTAAAATAAAGTGCTCAGACAAACATTGTCTGGATGATAGAAATCAATAAGATTTCCATATTGAAGGATTTGCAGAAATCTGATCTGAGGTATTTATACTGACGTGTTCCATGTTCTTTGTCTACCTATATCTTCACATTGAATTTAAAAAGTAACATGTATAGTTACATGTTTGTCGTGGCTTTCATATATAGTATATTACACAATAGTACAATAAGAGACAGTTTCCTTCACAACGAAGGAGCTGCCCAACGATAACCAGTCTAAAAACGGAGCTTGAATGTACTCACCAAATGTATCTACCTTTTTGATAATGAGACATCTTTTGGGCATAGCTGATGTCTGACAGACGGAGCGTCCACAATAGAAAGGTTGCATTCTTTAGAGAATATAAATGTTTGTCCAAACTGACATGTTGACATCTTGAAGCGTGGTCTGATCTGAAGTCACGATCAGCGGGACATCATCTGTCTTCCAAAACTCTTCCACCTCACTGTTGGAAAAACAAATCTGCTTCTCTCTCCTGACCACCAGAGGGTGACTCCTTTGGTTGTATAGAAGTATATGCTTCATGTCTTAAACCTGCATTCTCTCTCCTGACCACCAGGGGGCGACTCCTCTGGTTGTATAGAAGTATATGCTTCATGTCTTAAACCTACATTCTCTCTCCTGACCACCAGGGGGCGACTCCTCTGGTAGTATAGAAGTCTATATAAATGACTACTTCTCTTGATTTATTCCCTCAGTAAACACTGTAAACATGAGTTTATGTCTCAATCTCTAGTTTCAAGTCTTCTTCAATACAGCATGATGTTCATTTAGTAAATTATGGTCATTTAGAGTCAAACAGACCATAAAGCAGGGGACGCTTTAGGGTGGGGCTACAAGGTGATTGACAGGTCGTTGCCACAGTGTTGTCCGGTCTGGGAGTTGTCAGTTTGTCAACTCTTTCGGTGTGTTTTCACTTCATGAAAGCTATTTGTAACAGTTTAGTCTCATTTATTGTACTGAGCTTCACGCTGTCGTGACCAAATTACCCAACTGCAGGCTTCAAAACTGTTTCCTGCAAACCAATGGGTGGTGTCATGGTGACAACATCCACTTCTTACATACAGTTTATGGCTGAGGCCAACGATGCCTCCCACACGAGTCAACGACAAACGGTTTTCTCGAGTTTGGCCCTGGGACATTCATCTGTTTAGAAGTTATGCACCATTTGTTCCGGCCCACTCTGCTGACACACCTGTACGCCCACACACTTGATCTCAGTGACAAACATGCAGCTTCCTAGGATGAAAACTGTGGCGAAAACCTTTGACAACAGTGAGTAATAGAGCTGCTGGTCGCCGCTGAAAAACAGTGTTGACTGTTGGTAGGGAATGGGAAGTGAACATCTGTCTGATGGTTTATGGATATTTCATACACAGTAACTCAGCTCGGGTGCATGCTTTCCCCCAGACACGGATAAGGAAGCACTAAACTCGTGGTGAGACAGCTCAGGTCCTATAAGCTTAGGTTCACTAAAGGCTGGTTGCTGGCTGAAGGCGGTGGCACATGGAGATAGGGACTGGAATTCAAATGGACAAGTCTCTGTCAGGCTGCTTTACCGTGAGACTCTGGGTTTGTCAGTTTGTATGTTTACCTGGAGCGGCATGGATGAGGTGTGATGGGAAAGGTGGGGGAGGGGGAGGGGGAGTGCCAAGAGTTAAAGCAGAGAGACTCAATTCTTCTTTGCACTTTGTATTATTGCGCCATGCGGCTATCAAGCAAGAACATGAACAATCCATATTTCCTGGACGAAAGGGTCGATCCCCCCTCTCAAACTGCCATGACACGATGTTGCGTGTTTCAATGAGCTCGACCTCTGAGGATGAGTCTCGCACTGTTTTTTATGGAAGCTAATGGGCAGCGACTGAACTTAACACATGCAGGTTCCCTTTCCACTCAGCTTCACCCTCACCTCTGATTGGTCCATTTGTTTCACATCAAGCCCATGCCAGCCACATCTTTCTTTGCAGAGTTTCTAATCCCCTTCATAGTGAGACGTCAGCGCTAATTTCTTCTTTTGTAGCATAGAGAAGCCTCTGAACCATTGTAGTATTGATGTTGTTGCAATGTCCTTTTATCTGTACACTCTATATCAAAGATATGCTAATACTAAGTAATATACTGGACACATATTGGACACAACAACATGAAACATGTAAATAAATTCACATGTTCAATGCAGAGCCATTGATTCTACATTTATGGAGATTCAGCGGATGTCGATTCAACTTAATGGACGTTTCTGAGGCTGTAGTTTGTGGTGTTATTTCATTGTATTAATAAAACAAAACTATGCTGCAATAAAATACATGCTGCATAGAAACAACTCAGGGCACAAGAATAATGAGTGTCCAGGCTATGACCGCTCTGTGGCAGTCAGTAGGTTGGGACCTAAATGCAGACACAGACAAGGGGAGTCAAATAAAGTGAAAGGTTTGGGACATTAATGAGGGATGAGAACGGCGTGAGGTTGAGATGGAGCTAGATGGATGAACTCAGGATTAACAACTATTACGCCGAACTAGCGTTGCAACAACGATCTGGCGATGAGTGGATGGAAAGGAGGGAGATATACTGCTGAGCTGATGAGAAGATGGAAGGCAGCTGAGCACACTGGGCAGGTGAGGTGAAGGAGCTGTAATTAGGAGGGAGGAAACCAGGTAGGAGCCACGGCACACACGGAGACCGACGACAGGCCCAGGGGAAGAGGGCAACACTGGGGAACACAGGGGAAGAGGGCAACTCTGAGGAGGCTCTGAAAGACTGTGTCTCGGTGTGTGTGGCCCAATGTAAAGACGTCTAGTTATGTAGTAGGTCCACGAGGGAGCGGTCTGTTGGGAAGTAAGCAACATTTTCTCGCTGAAATAGTCCCGTGTCGGCCATGACTCAGTCCCAACAGGGTCTCCACAAAGTAGACTCTTAATGCGGCTTAAACACGAAAAGAGTTACTCCGCTCTAGACTTTGGAAGGAGGACAAAGATGCTGCACTGAACTCTACGGGATGTCTGTCAATCCTCTGACCCCGACCAGGCCTGGCCCGCGGTATTCGTGATGTAGCGCTGCACCTCAGTACCACAGTGCTGTTCTACAGGGGGATGAAAAGCGCATGTTACCAGGACAGTGCACACAGGGGTCCTGAGCATCACGAGCAGCAAACTGCTGTCATCAACGGAAGGTTATAGTGGAGTCACGTCTACCTGAGCAGAGTCAAGTCTCTCTCTTCTGTTTGTTTTCATCTGAACTTCTCTGTGCTGCACATGTTCGTGCCCGTGAGCGTGACCCACACTGACGAGCTCACCGCCACTCGGCTCTGTCAGCGCTGTTAGCAGCGAGCCGCCTGTTGAGAGGCGGCTCGTGTATAGCAGTAGGCTTCATTAGAAATATCTGTCGTTTTTTAACTTATGAGTAACCTTTCTGACTTTAGCTTCATAAGCACAGAGGAACTGAGCCGCTCATAGTGAACTGGTGGCTCCGATCAGGCACTTTAGATATAAGTAATACATTCAAATGTGATTTGAAAGACTGCTGCTCAGATAACGGACGCGATGCAGCGACGCGACTCACACATCATCTCTAAATCCGTGTGTGTGTGTATATGTAATAAAGTATGTACCGTACAAGTCGGGTTACAAGCCGCTCCTACGTCCGGTGGGTGTCCCCGCTGCAGCAAGCTAGCTAGCGCTGCTGCTAGCTCCCCACTGCAGCAAGCTAGCTAGCGCTGCTGCTAGCGCTGCTGCTAGCTCCCCGCTGCTGCTGCTACTGCCCACGTCCCCTCTGCTCGAGTCGGGTGTCGCTAGCTGGCTACAGCGGGGAGCTAACGGGGACACTGACTGAAGGTTGTAGCGGCTTGTAACCCGACTTTTACGGTATTTAGATAGTGTATCTGGCTCTAGTGACCAAAGTCAAAAGAGGATTCAGAAACACTGCTGCTGTGGACGGCCCATAGAGCGAGACCCAGTGAGAGTGTGCTGAGAGCAGGACGGGACAACAAGAAAGGGAGGGAGTCATGTTGCTCCTTCTAATAAATGATGACATAGAACAGAAATGTAACCAGCACACACTCAGCAGACTGAGAAGAGAAACACTCTGCACGTCTCCTTCGCTTCGCTTCACTACATTTACTCAAACATCAGAGGTGTGCCACAGAAGAAACTAACAACAGCACATCAAACCCGCTGTCATGTTTTTTGTTTTTGTATCTGTTCATAGACATATTTACCTCCTCGTAATATTGTTTCTATTGCTGCATCCTTCTCTGTCTCTCTCTCCCCCAACATGTTACTTCCTGCCCCTGCAGCCTGTCTAGTGGAGCTGTATTCATCACGTCTTCTCCCAGGCTTCACCTGATCCTCTGCCTGGAGTTCACCTCATCAGCAGCTCACTTTGGAGAGAAGCGCTCGCCAAATGAATAAATGTAAATGTCCATCTGATATGGTGGAAATGCAAACAGGAAGATGTGCAGAAGGCGCTAGTGTCTATCTCCTGGCTCCATAAGTCCTTGAACTATTTGCTCAAAAAGGTGCCAAGGAGATAAAGATATAAACATTGGAGTATGAGCATGCACTGTTTCCTGGGAAGCTCTGGATGGTTATGCAATATGAAGCGCATGTGGTTGCCTCCACCAACCCGTGATGTTGTAGTTCGCATGCATGGCCGTTCAAAATATCACTTCATAATTTTATCCTTCGAGATATTTGTGTTAAATTGTCGGAATTAGCAAAAAATTATTAATAATACAAATAAATATATATATATATATATATATACATGAATTGTGATCGGTTCATCCTTGAGTCCAAGTGGCCGTTTCTGCCAAAATGGCTCAAGGCGTTCTTGAGATGTCACGTTTTAGAGAACGTTGGCGTGCCGTTGACTTCCAGTCAGTTCATCTTTGAGTCCCACATTTCAGGAAGTCCCCTGCAGGCGTCCACTGATGGACGAGCCAACACATAAAAACACTATCACAAATTAAACTGAGTAATAAAATGAACTGAAACTAATGGTCCATTGGAATGTGTGAAAAATATTAGAAAATTAGAGCTCGACTTGCATGGACCGGTGAATGCTTTTCACTTGTATAAGTTGAAAGCACCTTCTAGGCTGGCTGTGCAAACTACCGGTCCTTTAAGGGTAATAACGCCAGTTGATTTAGTGTCTGTTTGATGAGCGATTAAATTCCCACTTTAGGACGCACAAGCAAACGTTTTATCGCCTGCGGCCAGTGATGGGATCGCATCCCGGCATCTGCCAACACTCTTACGGCTAGCTGGCTCCGCCGCGCTTTCCTTTGTTCTTATCGATTCTCATATCTGTGGAAGGATAAAGCTTTTTATTTTCACTGCCAAATTTAAAGCTTTGCTTCATATACTGTAAGTAGAGCAGCAGTTATGCCCTTGAAGCATGAAGCACAAATTGAGAGGCTGTCTTGGCGGCTTCCTATAAGCCTGCGCTCTTCCTCCTCCTCTTCCTCCTCCACCCTTCCTCTCACTCTGGGTCCCTGTGTCTCGGGGACAGATGGTGAGTGTCAGCAGCATGCCAGTCCTCATATCTCACGACGGGCCTCTTGCCATGGAGAGAGATGCTCATGCACAATGTCCGGGTGTGTCTTTTTAATCCAATGAAGGAGGGGAAGAGAGAGGAAGGGGGGAGATAGCATGGGGAGAGAGGGAGGGATGTCTAATGCAATAAAAGGAGAGGGGAGAGAGATTCATGGAGGGGGAAGTAAGGCAGACGAGGAGAAAGAGGATGAGAGGGAATGAGATAGGAGGTAGGGAAAGTCATGCAGAGGAGGACGAGACAAAGAGAACAGAGAGATGTGTACGGCGGCGAAGGAGTGAAGGAAGGGAGAGGGAGAGAAGGAGGGAGGGAGATGAATAGATGAGGGTCAGAGGGAGGGAGGAGAGGTAAGGAGGGATTTTCTTAGTCTTTCAAGTCAGACTTATCTGGCATATTCAGTGAAGCTGATTGGTCCGGTTGCCATGGTGATGTTGGGAGCTTGGGAGAGAGAGGGGGAGGAAGAGGAGGAGGAGGAGGCGGGAGCGAGAGGGGGGAAGGAGACTTTTGAGTTTTGATATTCTTAAAAAAAACACGCACACAGGAAATCACATTCGCTGCACCACACACACACACACACAGCGTGGTGAGGCAGCAGGTCGTCGTGCTGCTCTTAGGGGACTCCACTGACCCCCAAGCGTATACTACACTATATATACAGTGGGTACGGAAAGTATTCAGACCCCTTTAAATGTTTCACTCTTTGTTTCATTGCAGCCATTTGCTAAAACCAAAAAAGTTCATTGTATTTCTCATTAACTCAGCACCCCATCTTGACAGAAAAAACTGAAATGTAGATTTTTTTGCAAATTTATTAAAAAAGAAAAACTGAAATATCACATGGTCATAAGTATTCAGACCCTTTGCTCAGTATTGCGTAGAAGCACCCTTTTGAGCTAGTACAGCCATGAGCCTTCTTGGGAATGATGCAACAAGTCTTTCACACCTGGATTTGGGGATCCTCTGCCATTCTTCCTTCAGATCCTCTCCAGTTCCGTCAGGTTGGATGGTGAACGTTGGTGGACAGCCATTTTCAGGTCTCTCCAGAGATGCTCCATTGGGTTTAGGTCAGGGCTCTGGCTGGGCCAGTCAAGAATGGTCTCAGTCCCCAGAGGGTTAAGGGGAGAAAACAGGAAGAACCCTTCAGGAGAGCAACAGAGGAGGATCCCTCTCCCCGGATGGACAGAAGCAATAGATGTCAAGTGACCAGAATGAATAAGGTAACAGAGTTACAGCACATTACATGAATATGACAGAAACTATTCATATAATGAGTAGTAGGCATGATGAAAAAGTTACAACTACTAAAAGTAACAGCACCAGTATATGAGCCCTGCGATCGTCCAGGTGAACCCGGCCTTCGCCCAACGGCAGCTGAGATCGGCTCCAGCGCCCCGCCACCCTGAATAGACTGTACAGTTTGCAGTCCATGATGGAGCCGGCCTTCTTCACCAGTTTACTGAGTCTGGTGGTTTCTCTGGCTCCAGAGCTGCTCCTCCATTAGACTATGGTGAAGTACAGAGCACTGGCCACAACAGACTGGTAGAACATCGCCAACATCTTGCTGCATTGAAGGATCCAAGTTTCCCCAAGAAAAAGCTTAGTGGTATGGCAATGGAATACATTTAGCTAATAAGCTAATGTGGACAGTAATGTCCTTTTAATGTAGTGAGGCAGATAATACTACATGGTGTGGAGTGAGCAGTGGGTAGTGAGGTCAGGGTGGTGGATAGGCAACTTTAAAAAATGCTTTTTTTAAGAATAAAACACAATCATGTCCTAAGCTTATTTGCTTCCATATAGTATCTTTACGAAATCAGTTGTATTGTAGTTCTGGAGCTTGGACATTATCTCAGCTTGGAAACAGAAGGTAAAACGTAAGAAGTTGCATTATGGGAAGTGTGAGATCCAGGGTTCTTGGAGCTTGGCCCAGACTATGGATCTTACAAGACCTGCAAGATGAATATTACGTGTCCCTCTTCACCCAAGAAGTGTAGGTGCCCATGCCTTACCAAACCATAACCAAGGACCCTGTGTGAAAGGCCCAGTCTGCTCTGATTGGTCAGTGTTTCCTGTCCTCCATATCTGCTCTGCCAGCGAACCACTGAAACCAAGATCAACTGCTGGTTCCTGTCCTTCCTCTATCCTGGAGCCAGCCTACCAACACACTGGCAATCAGCTCGTCACCTCTCCACACACCTACAGTCAGTTCATCAACCCCAGTGTCCTTCCACTCACCGTCAGGACGGCTCAGTATTTACGTTCAGGTTCTACTGGGAGAACCTACTTGTGTATTTGTTCCTCGTCCAATGATTGTTTGCTCTGCCACCATGGAAAACCCCAACCCTCTTTACTGCTGATCATTCTCCCTGGTCATGTCCTGCTTCAGAAAGTCCTGCAATAACTTTATTAAACTTGATCTGATTAACTTGATTAAGGCAACCATACATTACATACTGATTATTATCTATTATATCACTAGTCTCGTATTATAACGCAAAGCAAACATTTGAGACGTTGTTTTACGGAATGAAAAGAAAGTTGTTTGTCCATGCCATCCAAATCATCACATGTAAGTGTTTTATAATTTGAAACCACCATCAGCATAATTTTTATACTACTTCCTTTTTTGCTCCCTCTTGAATTGAGAGTTTTGGGGCATTTGGGGCGACAGTCAGCATCAACTTAACCTGCTACAGAGTTCTAGCGCCTTGATGATTTCTTGAGCTTTGATGTTCTACAGCACCCTTTAGCAGGAGGTTCGTCACCAATAGCGATATGACTTTACAGATGGTTTATTGCAAGATGGAACGAGAGGGTTGGATTAAAACCTGTTGAGCCCTAGGGTCCCGGGACCCATTTATATCAGGCCACAAGGTACAAATCAAGAAAAAAACATGGTATAAATCCCTCCAAAAACATTTTAGGTATCAAATTAAACATAAAAATCAGGGCTACAATAATGTATAATCCCCATGTACAACCTCTAAACACAACTCAAACTATAAATAGGATTAGGGGTTAGGGTTAGGGTGAGGGCTCTGTCCACTGGGCCCGCGGTTTCGCGTGGTGACACTTGAAACGTTTCTCTAAGTTTCTAAAATATTCACAGCACCCCGATAATACATCGCAAAAATATAATTTTACGTCTGGCGGAAAGACACGGCTTCCTGCTTCCGGGTGCCTGCCCAGGCAGAGCCCAGCATAATTCTAACATCATCAGGCAAGGGAAAGGGCAGCAGTGTGTCATCTGATGCTGGTAAAAAAAAAACGAAAATCCTTCTCTGTGATTTGTTGAGTCATATGTCCGTCGCCATTTCGTGAACTAAACAACCAATGTACACTCAGGAAAATCTCAAAGGACTACCCACTTGAGCATGTACACACGCTACAGTTTTCAGTCAGAGAAAAGCGACATCATGGCCGTTTCTCAATACCAAGTACGCTAAGTCCAGACTTGTGAACTTTTGGAGTTTGGACTTGGGAGTTTGGACTTGGGAGTCCAGACTCTCAAGGACGGAGGACACAGGACGGTCTTTCTGCAATTGGAACAGCAGCTGACTTGATGACGTCACCACCTCAGCTGTTGTTGTCATGAGTTACTCTGATTCTTCACTGTAAAGTATTTTTACAGTCAAACTAAATATGACAACCCTGCTTTTTTTGCACTGGTGTCACAGACATACACATATCATTGTGTATATATATATTTATTGTGTGCATAAATATATATATATATATATATATATATATATATATATATATATATATATATTTATATATATATATATATATATATATATATATATATATATATATATATATACACAGATACACATATCATTGTATGTACATATATATTATTGTGTTTATAAATATATATTATATATATATACACAGATACACATATCATTGTATATATATATATATATATATATTATATATATATATATATATATATATATACACATATCATTGTATGTACATATATATTATTGTGTTTATAAATATATATTATATATATACACAGATACACATATCCTTGTATATATATATATATATATATATATATATATATATATATATATATATATATATATATATATATATATATATATATATATATATATATATATATATATATATATATATATATACACAGATACACATATCATTGTATGTACATATATATTATTGTGTTTATAAATATATATTATATATATATACACACAGATACACATATCCTTGTATATATATATATATATATTGTGTTTATAAATATGTATTTTATATACTTATATAGATACACATAATTGTATATATAATATGTTTATAAATTTTATATATATACTTATATATTTATATAGATACACATATAATAGTTCAAAGTAAAAGTAAAATTAAAATCTTAAGTTATAAATCGTAACCTTTCCCTCAGTCAAACTGATTTAATGTGACTGAATAAATAATACAGATTGCTTGTTAGATCCTCAAAGTCGATTTATATCTCATGTTTAATCGATACGGAGACATCGGAGCCAGCGGATCATTTTAAAAAGTCCAGCCGAGATCAAGCTGCTGTCGGCGGGCAGCACAGCGCTGACGGCCCGGTGCTGACGGGAATCACGGTCCCTCAGCAGGACCTCAACCCGTCGGCGTATCTTTTTAAATAAGATGAGTCTGGACAAACTGACCACAGATTTTATCCTTAAACAAATAACTTCTCGCCTGAAAACGTCCTAAAATTATATTTTGTGACTCAACAACGGTAGTATTTATAGAATGTCAACTTTCAGTTGTGAGTTTTCTCATCCGCCATTGTTCCCCGTTTGCTGGTACGAAATGCATTCTGGGATATTGGCTCTCTCAAGTACGCTCAAGTCTGCTCTGATGCATCCTGGGTAAAATGGGAGGATCAAGTCACATCCGGGCATTTTCACCGTGCTTGGCGAGAAGCGGACTTTTGAATTAGAACAGTACTTGGGCCGCGACTGATGACGTTTCACGAGTCCAGAGAACACAAGTACAGAGAAGAACGCTGATTGAGAAACGGCCCTTGACGACAAAGAGATTCAACACGGAGGAAGCAAAACGCATGATTCTGGAGAGCAGTGAGGAGGACGACACCGCGTCAGAGCTCGAAGGCTTAGTTCTTCTGAGGAAGATGGGTAAGTGTAGTTACTAAACTTTGTTACGTGTCTGTAAGACTGCATGGTGCAAACTAGTAATGTGTACACTGTGCACGAGAGCACGAGAGCCAGCCACGCGGTGGACACTGCTTCACGTTATACAGTCATGATCTGAGTAATGTTTATACACAGTCTGCTTTGTACAACACTCTGTTCACGTTACTACCACAGTCATGATCTGAGTAATATTTACACATCGCATGCGGAGCATACTGATCAATCGTTACGTCATCTTTCTTTCAACTGACTAGTCTTCATTTATTTTACAGAGAGGAGCACCAGCCGCCCCGACCAGCCTGGCCAGCAAAGAGGCAGCGCGTTGCACGACGACTAAAGACACCATCGCCGGCAAACAGGGCGCGTGCTGCCCGGCGACTGCTTTCACCTCAGGCCAGATCAAGAAAGACAGCAGCACGTGCACCACCTGCACCTACGCTGTCCTGGAGGACGGATGAAGACCCGAACACTGCTCCCCCCGTCATCAAGTTCCAGCCAGCCCGGACACCAGGTCCACACCGGCACCTGCAGGTCATGGTCCTGTCTCTGCTGCTGCTGCAGCCTGCCCCAAAACAAAGTCAACGGCGGGTCGCAGGGTTTGCGAGCTTTGCAGCATGAAGAAAGTGCGAAAAGACACGGCATGAAAGTGCGAGGCGTGTAACGTTCCCCTCTGCCTGCAGCTGAACAGAAACTGTTTCCGGGAATGGCATGCCATGGCATGAGGATATGCCATTGAAGCAAAGCAAGCCATACTTGTATATTGTAAATAGACTAGTTTTTGTTCTGTTTTATATTTCTCAATAAATATTCTGTAATTTAAAAAAATATATAATACATATTTTTTTTTTTTTTTAAAAAGAGTGTTGTGATGGTAATTTTTCATTTGCATACACCTCATGAAGCTTTATCTGCACTATGAAGTCATTTCTCAGTCCCATTTTTATCATTTTGGTGAAAGGCGTGAAAGACCATATTTCTACTCAAAAAACGATAATAAATTTTTTAGTTTTAGACATTTATTTACATGTATCTACCATTTTATTCATATATTTCACTGCTTTTGTGAACCTAAAACCTTTGGTAAACCAATTGCCATCACCTAAACAGAGTCACCACCTGAGTAAAGTTAGGTTTTTTCAAGCGATATGAAGAATTTCCCAAAATCGAGATTCCATTTTTCAGCTTTAGTGTCATATTATAAAGTTTTTTTCTTTACACTTTTGCCTTATGACAATGGTGCCTCATTATATAGATAGCTGAGATTGCTCTGCAATTTATGATGTAAAACATGGGTATATATCTTATATGCAAGTGCCTTAAAAGGTGAATCTAAGAAAATTATGTCAAATCGAGAAAATCGACTGAAAATGACCTCCAGTGTTCAGTGAGTTAAAGGGCTACGAAAGTGGAACGGAGATGAGGAAGGAAGGGGTGTGGGGAAGGGGGTCGAGGGATGAGGTGATGTAGGGGAGCAGGAACGAGAAGAGTAGAGGGGCTCATTGAAAGAAGGTTGGAGGGGTGCAATGAGGGACTGCTGGCATCCGATGACTGGAGGGAACGGCGGGGGTGGAGACTCGCGAGTGGGGGCCGTCGCTCCAGTCCCCAAAAGATTGCTTCATAAAGAAGAGTGCCGGTGAGCATTTCTGATGTCGTTAGGTTGGAGCGGATGTAGGAGAGGTACGCAGGGAGGACAACCGGCCAAGCATCTTAATGATGTGGTCCGGGATTCCTCGACTTGAAGCGGTACAGGATGCGCCGATTCAGAATGAATGGTAGTAGAACCGGGACCTAAAAAAGGGGTTCTTGCTGAGGATTTCGACCGGCTGATGTCGAGTTAAAGTTGGCAAGGCAAGACAAGTTTATTTGTGTAGCACATTTCAACAACAAGGCAATTCAACGTGCTTCACATAAAACCATTAAAAGCATCAAAACATAATGCAGAGAAAACAGGATTTAAAACAGTTAAAAAAGCATTAAAACAGTCAAAAAAAAAAAAAAAAAAGCTAAATAAAAAATAAAAATGGAATAAAAGTTGCAGTGCAGTTTAAGAAATAAAATGCAGTAGTGAGATGCAGCAATTGAATCTGGATCAATTAAAGGCAACAGCAAACAGAAAAGTCTTCAATCTGGACTTAAAGGAGCTGAGGGTCTCAGCAGACCTGCAGCTTTCAGGGACCTTGTTCCAGATCTGTGGAGCAGAAAAGCTGAACGCGGCTTCTCCATGTTTAGTTCTGACTCTTGGAACAGAAAGTAGACCGGTCCCAGACCACCTGAGGGGTCAGGATGGTTCATAAGGTAGACCAGTCCCAGACCACCTGAGAGCTCAGGATGGTTCATAAGGTAGACCAGTCCCAGACCACCTGAGAAGTCAGGATGGTTCATAAGGTAGACCAGTCCCAGACCACCTGAGAGGTCTGATGGTTCATAAGGTAGACCAGTCCCAGACGACCTGAGAGGTCAGGATGGTTCATAAGGTAGACCAGTCCCAGACCACCTGAGGGGTCAGGATGGTTCATAAGGTAGACCAGTCCCAGACCACCTGAGAGCTCAGGATGGTTCATAAGGTAGACCAGTCCCAGACCACCTGAGGGGTCAGGATGGTTCATAAGGTAGACCAGTCCCAGACCACCTGAGAGCTCAGGATGGTTTATAAGGTAGACCAGTCCCAGACCACCTGAGGGGTCAGGATGGTTCATAAGGTAGACCAGTCCCAGATCACCTGAGAGGTCTGATGGTTCATAAGGTAGACCAGTCCCAGACCACCTGAGAGCTCAGGATGGTTCATAAGGTAGACCAGTCCCAGACCACATGAGGGGTCTGATGGTTCATAAGGTAGACCAGTCCCAGACGACCTGAGGGGTCTGATGGTTCATAAGGTAGACCAGTCCCAGACCACCTGAGGGGTCACATGGTTCATAAGGTAGACCAGTCCCAGACCACCTGAGGGGTCACATGGTTCATAAGGTAGACCAGTCCCAGACCACCTGAGGGGTCAGGATGGTTCATAAGGTAGACCAGTCCCAGACCACCTGAGAGGTCACATGGTTCATAAGGTAGACCAGTCCCAGACCACCTGAGGGGTCACATGGTTCATAAGGTAGACCAGTCCCAGACCACCTGAGGGGTCACATGGTTCATAAGGTAGACCAGCAGTAGATCACAAACATACTTAGGCCCTACACCATTCAGTGCTTTATAAACCAGCAGCAGGATTTTAAAGTAAATTCTTCGTTGGACAGGAAGCCAGTGCAAAGACCTCAGAACTGGAGTGATGTGATCCGCTATCCTATCACTGCACCCCAAACCATCACTGACTGTGTGTCTCTCCTCTCTTCCTCCAGGGTCCCAGAGTCTAGAGGAAGAGAGGAGAGACACACAATCCACATTGCTTGAGGTCCAGTGTAAAGTTTCCAGTCAGTGATGGTTTGGGGTGCCATGTCATCTGCTGGTGTTGGTCCACTGTGTTTTCTGAGGTCCAAGGTCAACGCAGCCGTATTACCAGGAAGTTTTAGAGCACTTCATGCTTCCTGCTGCTGACCAACTTTATGGAGATGCAGATTTCATTTTCCAACAGGACTTGGCACCTGCACACAGTGCCAAAGCAACCAGTACCTGGTTTAAGGACCATGGTATCCCTGTTCTTAATTGGCCAGCAAACCCGCCTGACCTTAACCCCATAGAAAATCTATGGGGTATTGTGAAGAGGATGATGCGAAATGCCAGACCCAACAATGCAGAAGAGCTGAAGGCCACTATCAGAGCAACCTGGGCTCTCATAACACCTGAGCAGTGCCACAGACTGATCGACTCCATGCCACGCCACATTGCTGCAGTAATTCAGGCAAAAGGAGCCCCAACTAAGTATTGAGTGCTGTACATGCTCATATGTTTCATGTTCATACTTTTCAGTTGCCCAAGATTTCTAAAAATCCTTTCTTTGTATTGGTCTTAAGTAATATTCCAATTTTCTGAGATACTGAATTTGGGATTTTCCTTAGTTGTCAGTTATAATCATCAAAATTAAAAGAAATAAACATTTGAAATATATCAGTCTGTGTGTAATGAATGAATATAATAGACACGTTTCACCTTTTTGAATGGAATTAGTGAAATAAATCAACTTTTTGATGATATTCTAATTATATGACCAGCACCTGTAGATGGTCGTCCGTGAGGGTTGAGAAGGAGCGTTTGTTTCAGGTAAGCGGTTTAAGATTTTGCTCGTCTGTTGCACGTCATGTCAGAACTGAGTCAAAGTGGAAGTGAAAGGCTTCGTTAGGGTCGGGTAATTGGCTGAGTTCGGGGCGTGTTCTTTGTTCCCAAGCTATGTTTTTTAAAACACCATTAATGTACTACATATGGCAGTCGTCTCAGGTCCGGGAATTCCAAATGAAAAACATAACTCACCTGGTCAGTGAGTTTGAGGATTGGTTGTTCAAGAATGATTCCTTTATGAAGTGACCACCACTCAGTCCGGGATCTGATGTGTTCTGAATATCACAAGACAATATCCCAGCTGGGGATGATGGGTGAAATGATGATATGATCATGATGCAATATCCATTTTTCGTATTATTTATTAAGTTTCTAAAAAAAAAATCTAAAAAATCAGTTACATTGTAAAGTTTTATATCAGTGATTTTATTCAAGCGACATGACAAGTTTACAGAATTAATTGAGTGCCAGTAACTCTGATACAAAGTGTCATTTGCCGATTCCCGACTATGATGGAATTTGTTTTCATGAGCACATTAGTCAAGTCAATTTGAATCTATATAGCCCAATAACACACATTTGCCTCAACGGGCTTTTCATGGCTGAAGTCAAAGGTCTGGTCCTTGGTAATTATTTCCTAAAGAGCCGACGGTCTCTCTGCATCTGAATGACGTTAAACTAACATCATACTCTGTGATTTATGCACAGTAATTGAATATGATTTCATCCATCCAGACAGAATCCCAATGGGCTTGTGTGTCTGTCCAGACAGATACTATCAGCGGAGCAATAGCGTCGATAGTAATATCACAAACTGTGTCTCAAAATATTCAAACTTTATTCAAGACTTCTCAGAGGACACATCTATGTGCGATATAGTAATTAGGTGAAGGAAAAACATTGTTGTTGGGCTCAAAATAAGTAGGTAAATTAAGTGAAATGTAAACAATTTAAATTAAGTAAGGAAACGTGTCACAAACACTACAGTTCCATCTACTGTCACTTCAGAATGAGTCCACAACACTCTGGGACAGGAACACTGCATCTCCTGGGTGAACGTGTTTGTGTGACCGGCCCGTTCTGTGTGGGGTTCTCGGTCGTTATACTACATCATCACACTCCAGAGCATGTTTTATCAGAGTCTAATAATGACGCAGATAGGTGAACATTGTAGTTACTTGAAAGCCGCGGGCGTCTTATGCGGACAGTAAAGGGTGTCTTGTGGGCGGGGCATGACAAAGCGTCAGTATTCGAAGCCCAGGGAAGCCCAGGGAATCCCAACGGTCTGTTGTTTCATATACACTGTAAAACCTACCAGCTCATCTTAATAAAAGAAGTAACCTAACCCAATTTAAATGGCATAGAAAGTTGTAGTTACTTGAGTGATACACTAACATGAACTTGAAAGTGAACAGCAGCCATAATGACTTTCAAGTTATGTGTATCAATTCCAATGAGTTGTATTAACTCATTTGATCTAAATTGATTTTATAGACAGTGGATGTGTTCGAAAACGTAGCTGATCCTTGATCTGTCGTTAAGACAGGGGTCTGTAAATGTACATTTTTCTATGTTTTTTCGCTTAGACTTTTCAAAAGTTACCGAGAAATATACACTGTAGTATCCGATAACACCGTTATTGTAACCAGCAGACTGGAAGAGTCTGTCGCTTCCTGCGACGGAGTTTCTTCTTGTTGTGAAAGTGGATGAGCTTTACCCAGCATGCAGTTCGGCGGTGTAATTTTATAAATGTACAATTATTAGTGTTACAAATTGTTTATGTGTCCCAAACTGTTGTGTCGTTGTGTTTTACCTGTTAAAGAGCGTTAGTTGTGGGTTATTGATTGTTGTTATAAAGTTTTAACCATGACTAAAGTTACAACCATGACACGTAAGTAGCTCCAACCGCTGCGCCCTCAGCGGTGAAAAATAAATGTTGCTGCCTGCCGAAGAGCGACGACAGTCGTTATGGCTATGCAGTATATGAAAAATTCATACCGTAACCGGTATACCGGTTTCAAATTGAACCGGTATACCGCACAGCCCTATGTGTGATGTTCTGGTCAAAAAATCATATTGGTTCAAATAAATTCATTGTATCTGAGTTCATACAAACATTCCAAATAAGTTTAAATAATGAATATGTTTTAAGTTCAATACAAAGAATGGAGTTAGTACTAGTCATTTATTTACTTAAGTATACAACAATATACTAACAATAAATACTTGAGTTAGGAGTACTCAATTTAAGCATTTTTTCCACTAAAAGGATTTGAGTTATTTAACTTAAATGGTTGAAGGCAATCGGTTTCCTTAAACTATTTGAGTTGACTTTACTCATCAGGTTTTACAGTGTACAACAGTTAATATGTTTACGTTAGGTTATTTATACACTTATAAAGAAAAGAAAATGATACCAAGTCTCATTATCTGCTTAGGGATGGGTGGGTCAAACAAACACAGGACTTTCACCCAGGAGACCACTGTGTGTCCCGTGTGAAACAAAAAGTCAACATTAACATTTACTTTGTGTTTCACACATTGTTTTGTAATGGCAACCACTCTCTGTCCCTAACCACCTACGGGAAACTGTAACCAACCAACAGGGCCGTAGTGGTGAGACAGTTACCTACGGTGGATGGTGTCTATGGAGGAGCAGATCCTCTTTTCTATGTCCTATCCTGTTGCAGATACACAAAGTGAAGCGCTGCATTGGCACAACATCACATACCTTCTGACAGGAAGCGCAGGTTCCTTATTTACTTTGCTAATGAGCAGCTTGTGAGCACTGACATCGAGTGAGCAGTGAGGGGGCGATGTTGAGCCACTTGTTCCGCTCCACCGGGTCTTTCTCCGTCATCCACCGCTACAAACGGCTTTACTTCAAACAGAAACCAGCGCTGAGTGTAATAATGAGAATAATACATGACAGCGTGGAGTTTCTAAGAGCAGTGGGAGTTAGAAGCGTGGAGAATGCGTGCATGTGAAGACAGTGGTTCCAGACTTGCACTCGGCTGTGAAGCAGCACTCGGACGGTTCCGTCTACAGTGGCTTGACATTGCCGACGCGGCGCCGTGCCGCATTGTCCACTGTGGAGAATTGCAAGCGCCATTACAATCCAGTTTCTTTAAGGAGAAAAAAATGAAGCAGTTGAGAGGGAGGCGTTTTTGAAAAGTGTCTCTCATTCAAGATGTTTCTGTTTCGGCCTCGTCTTTCTCCACTTCCACTGTGATGAGAGCAAAGTCCGCCTCTCAGCCTCTCAGCCTCTCAGCACAATCTCCTCTCCATGAAACTCACTCAAATACTTCCACACACACAATGAACACTGTGTGAACACACACACACACACACACACATCCACAGATACAGGACACAGAGAGAAACTACACACCCGCAAACGTGGAGAAACTGCACACACAAATTATGCATACATTCAACACACACACACACACACACACACACACACAAATCCCCAGTTGCAAATGCACCCATCTAAATGTTGAGAAAAACAAGTCAGATAAATTCCTGCTTGCTGGTACACACACACCTGCTCAGGGGAGATAAGTGCTGGAGCTGTGAGCGGAGCCAGAGTCGTCTGAGCCTGTAAAGCAGAAAGCCGCAGCCTGACTGCTCACACTGCTGCGTCCACCCAGCCGCTCACACGCCTCCACTCTGGCCCGCATTTTGCACAACGCCAGAAAAAAGTCTCCACAACTTACACAAAACTTTCCGTCCAAAAGGACTGGGCGTTAACGATGGAACTCGTGATGAGGAAATGACGTGCTGTCAGGTGAACGCCGAAACCTCTGAAAACGTTGACATTTATTTCAGTCTGTAAATTAATACAACTCGGGAAAATAGGAAAAAAAAACAAGAAAATATAACAATTGACCCTTCGCTAAGTCCCGCCTTGGAACGCAGACCGGCCAATCATAGCGTAGCATCGTCCAGCTCCGACCAGAGCCCAAAGACCATCCGCTCTGCTCTCATGCAGTGCAGTGGCTCCAGACTGGTCCAGACTGGTCCAGACTGGTTAGTGGACTTGGATCTGGTCCTGGTTAAAGGCTGTGTCGTAGGGAAACTCGCTACCCGGAGAGGTTGGAAGGAGATATTTGACCGTCAATCACTTCATTTCCTGCATTCTGGTAAATGTATGCACCGATTTATGGTGGAAATATCTTTTTATTTCAGAGAAAAGACTCAATTAACAGATTTATTGGTTGTTTTGGTCTTAGTCAACGAAATATCTTGTTTGTTATTACATGCTGAATTAATTCTCAAACTAATGAGCACATCTGGTAAACATAAGATGTAAAGTGATGCTTTTGTGTGATTCTTGTTTTACATATCTGTCAATTAAACTAATCGATTAGTCATTTTTTGTAGGTATTAGTCGACAAGAATCTTTTCATGAAAATGTCCTGATCTCTGTTTAGTCAACACAGTTACTCTCCTGTTAGATTAAACTCTTTGAATGTGCATGAGGCACCTGTTCAGCCCAATAATACTTTTGGATTCATTTGTAAATACCTGGACATTAACAGCTCAGATTACTGATTTATTTGAAATGTTCTGCACATTAAAAACATTTCCCACATTATTTTCTGAGAAGTTGAGAATGCAGTCGTGATGAAGTGTAAAGAGCTAAATCCACTTTATCATAAGCAGTGATATTTCTGACAGTTGTCCCATATCCATAAATATACCATAAGCACCTTTTTAATGGTAGAAGATTTAATCTCAAATCTCCACTCAATATTTCATCAGGAGAGGGCTGTATGACACCCTGCTTTAATCCAAGCTGACAGCAATATATCAATCTCTATCAAATGCTGGCTTAAAAAACAACAACGCATCATTAGCTTTAA
Organism: Myoxocephalus aenaeus; assembly: GCA_038501785.1. Taxonomy (NCBI): domain Eukaryota; kingdom Metazoa; phylum Chordata; class Actinopteri; order Perciformes; family Cottidae; genus Myoxocephalus; species Myoxocephalus aenaeus. The sequence continues at coordinate 1,304,819 of JBAMJR010000103.1, forward strand.
TTACAGTGCAGAGATACTTTACTGAGCATATGTACTGCAGGATTGTAGTTTTCATATAGTTGTTGCATACAAATTGCTGCAAAGTGCTGTCAGAATGTGTCAGTTTCTCATTTCTCAGTTTCATAACCAATTTAACCCTCTGGGGTCTAAGAGTATCGCCGGCGTGATATACATAGTTTAATAAAAATAAATAATCATATCTCCGCGAAAATACGGCGCAGAAAAAAGAATCCGCTACTGTTAGAACCGCCAAACTCTGCAGTTTCCGGCCCCCTCCTCTGTGTGCTTCTGTGAGCCTGTAACAGAAGCTGACACTCCTTTCACCGTGATTAGTCAATTCAGGTGTCCGTCAAAAAAAGTTGTGACTACCTATGAACACTCAGGAAATCCCTAAGGACCTCCCCACCCAGCTACGCTACAAAGGACCTAGGATACAATAACCTACACACCTGAGGTTTATCTATACATGCTGTAGTTTACAGTCAGACAGAAGCTAGAGATAATGGAGAGAACACAGTTCACAACAGAGGAGGACGTTGCAGCAATTTTGGCCAGCAGCGATGAGGACGGAGGAGCGTCAGACAGGCCCTGAAGGCTTCGACTCCTGGAGAGGAATATGAGAGAAGGGATCCACTGGAAGATGGGTATGTGTATTTACTAACTCAACTTTGTTTTGGCATATTTACGCTAGCACAGTGAGCACATTTAGCTGGTCCCGATCCCTTCGGTGGTTTTCCCCGGTGCCCGAGTCTGATTCTGAGACGGGGCTGGCTGTTGGGGAGCTAGCAGGGAGCTAGCGCTAGCTCCGCGAGCTAACGGGAGATAGCTTGCTACAGCGGGGACACCACTGGAGGTAGTATCAGCTTATTACCCGACTGCATCGTCAATATCACTTAGTACCAACTAGTGCTGCACTTTGTTACGTGTTTGTAAGACGTAACGCTAACTATCGGTATGTGTTTACGTTAGCAACGTGCTAACCCGCTAACATGCTAACGTACCGTTTAGCTCGTGCCCGGAGCTCTGTTACTGTTTTGGTGTGTAATCGTAACTTTCTTTCATTGAACTTAGTACTGACTAGTAGTCATTTATTTTACAGAGAGGACTCACAGCTGTCAGGGTCCAGTGGACAACATGCAGCTTCTCTACAGCCACCTGCACCTATGCTATCGACGTGGAAGACTGAAGGCCTGAGCCCTGTTTACCAGGTAATGTACACAGCTCAGCTACACATGTACACCTGTTGAACTGTTCAAACTACTAACTAGTAGTCATTTATTTTACAGAGAGGATGCACCACCACCAGCCCCTCTAGCACAGCCATCCCCACCAGCCCCGGTCTGTTTTCTATTTCTGAACATGTATATGTGTAAATATTTTTTTATTCATGAATAATACATATTTTATTTGAAAACAAAACATGTTGTGATGGTCATTTTTCATTTGCACACACCCCATGAAGCTTTATCTGCAGTATGAAGTCATTTCTCAGTCCCATTTCTATCATTTTGGTGAAAGGTGTGACAGGCCACATTTCTGCTCAAAAAACGATAATATTTCTTTTGGTTTCAGACATTTGTTTTCATGTTTCTAGCATGAATTCACATATTTCACTGCTTTTATGAACCTAATACCTTTGGTAAACCAACTTCTAGTTGAGTTTAAAGTCAACATGAGTAAAGGTATGTAAAGGTATGTTTTCACAAGATATATGAAGAATTTAAAAAAATCAAACTTTAATTTTTCAGCTTTAGATTCATATTATCACTTTACACTTTTGCCTTATGGCAATTGTGCCTCATTATATAGATAGCTGAGATTGTTCTGCAATTTTAGATGTAACACATGGGTATGTATCTTATATGCAAGTGCAAGGAGAATTTAATAAATTATGTAAAATCGAGAAAAAGGCTAAGACCCTGAAGGGTTAATCAACAAATAAGTTTTTTAAGATTTCCATGAGCGTTTGCCAAAGACACCTTGTGATAGTTGGATGTGTTACACTGCTTTCCTGAGCTTTCAACCATATTTTACAACTGTTCCTCAAATTCTAAGAAAATACAAGAATGAACTGTTCATATAGTTATTAAATATACACTGTGTTCTTTTTCATCAGCTTGCGCAGTTCGAGTAATTCTAAGAACAAAGTCACGTGTGACCTCGGGTGACCCCCAGCCGGGTATAACTTACCGCGTCATCCCGAGCTCGGTTCTCTTTCATCTTCTCGCTGCGCAGGCTAACTAGTTTGTTAGCATCAGCTTTGGCTGAACTTGTGTAGAAGAAAGCTCGTCGCCTGTAGCCTTGTGACCTCTGGTCGGAGTTGCGGGTCTCTCGCCCTCCAAAGGCTGCGACTGGTCTCAACAGCAGTACAGTGCTCTCACTGAAACTACTGCTAGGACACCAATGATCACAGCTACTATACTAGCACAGCTACTATAGTCACAGCTACGCTACTAAGGGAGGAGAGTTTCCTTGCTCCCCTCTCACTGGACAGACCGTGTCTGACCCGTTTCCAAAGGACTGGTCTCCACAGTAGCTCAGCGCTCCCGCTGTAGCTTACTGCTAGGACACCAATGACCACAGCTACTGTACTGGTGGGGAGAGTGCCCTCGCCTCCCCGCACTAGACAGACTGTGCCCGTCCTGTCGCCACAGGACCAGCCTCCACAGTGGCGCAGTGCTCCCGCTGTAGCTGACTGCTAGGACGCCAAGAGTCACAGTTGCTGTACTGGTGAAGAGAGTGTTCTCACTCCCCCTAACTAAATCAGGCTGTGCCTGTCGCCACGGGACCAGCCTCCACAGTACCACAGTGCTCCCGCTGTAGCTGACTGCTAGGAAGCCAAGAGCCACAGCGACTGTACTGGTGAAGAGAGTGTCCTCGCTCCCCCCCACTAGACAGCCTGTGCCTGTCCCGTCGCCACAGGACCGGCCTCCACAGTAGCACAGCACTCAGGCGCTGTAGCTGACTGCTAGGACGCCAGGAATCACAGTTGCCGTACTGGTGAAGAGAGTGCCCTCGTACCCCCTAACTAAATCAGGCTGTGCCTGTCCTGTCGCAGAGGGACCGGCCTCCACAGTAGCTCAGTGCTCCCACTTTAGCTGACTGCTAGGACTCCAGGAGCCACAGCCCTCGCTCCCTCCCACTAGACAGACTGTGCCTGTCCTGTTTCCACAGGACCAGTCTCCACAGAGGACAGCAGGAATCACAGCTACTGTACTAGTGAAGAGAGTGTTCTCGCTAGACAGACTGTGCCTGGCCTGTTGCCACATGACCGGTTCCCCACTAGCTCAGTGCTTTCGCTGAAGCTTACTGGTAGGACACCGATGATCACAGCTACTGGACTAGTGAAGAGAGCGCTGCGCTCCCCTCTCCTAGACAGACTGTGCCGGCCTGTTTCCACAGTAGCACAGTGCTCCCGCTGAGGCTTACTGGTAGGACACCAGGAATCACAGCTACCGCACTAGCGAAGAGAGCCGTACTAGCGAAGAGAGTGCTCTAGGAAGAGATAGAAGCGCTCCCTTCACGCTAGACGGACTGTGTCTGACCTGTTTCCACAGGACTTGTTTCCACAGTAGCAGAGTGTTCTCGCTTGGCTTACTGCTAGGACACCAGTAATTACCGCTACAATACTAGGGAGGAGTGTGTCCTCACTCCCTATCTCTTACTGTTCCCTGCCCCTTCTCTAGCAGTCAGCAGAGCGCCCCGCTCAGACTGACTTCATAATCCACATCGATTAGTGGGGCAGGGTCCCCTCAGACCCGTGCTTAGGCTGGAGAGGAGCCTGTGCGGCTCCTCTCCAGCCTAAAGACGGCCATGACCCTTGGCCTCGAGCCCGAGGGAGGGTCTCTCGCCCTCCGCCCTAGTGCGGAGAGGACTGAGGCATCAGACCCATTCGCGGCTGAGCCGGTCCCAGAGAAGGACATTATGTCACTGGCAGTGTCCGCCAATTTCTTTACTGAGTACAGTGGCGAGCGGCCCTCCCATGCTTCCGGGCCTGGTTCCCATTCCTCGGGACATACCCCTTCGGCGGGAGCAGTCGACGACTCCAGGGGGTCTGTCATCCGCAGGGCGCTGGCAATGCCTTCTTCAGGCACATTCCCGCCCCTGCCACCTTTTCTGTCCCTCCCTCTGAGGGAGTTGCACGCATGCGGGGGAGACACCAGAGGTGCGCTCTCCCATCTCTTAAGGCAGATGGCCGAACCCTGGCATCCATAGAGGACGCGGCAAAAGGGGGCCTTGAGGTCAGCCATTGAGCCAACTATTGCGTCTCGCATATTTGAGGCCGGCGGTCGGGTACCCTTGACCCCCAAGGTCAGGTCGCAGACGACCTGCTTTCCCAGGCTTACAAGACGGCAGCAGGGGCTCCAGGTCGGCCCCCAGCTCACCCCAATAGCCACCAGCGGCCTCAGCGTCTCGCTGAGAGGCGGAGCTGCTCCCAAATGCGACTCTTCCAGCGCGTGCCCCCCAGACGACCTTTGAACTGGGGCACTAACGGTCGCCCCCCCAGAGGCTTTGGGGGCAGGGGGGGCAGGGGAGGCAGGGACTGAGGTCCTCGGGCCGCCTGTAGGTTACTTCTCCCAGCGGCATGTCAGCTACTGGGCACCTCACGCTCCAGACCCCTGGGTTGTTTCCAAGGAAGCCCTAACCCAGGGGTACAGGCCCAACCTTCAGCCGGGTCAGAGGGTCACAGCCCAGGGGGGTTCTACTCAACCTACTTCCTCGGAAGGAAGAGGGGCGGCAGACTGCGCCCATTCCTAGGTCGGAGGGGACTCATCAAGTCCTGGGGTATTGCCATTCATAGGCTGAGCACAGCAGGCACCCTTCGTGCTGTCTCCAGAGGAGACTGGTTCACATCCGTTGACTTGAAGGATGCCTATTTTTAGGTGCCCATTGTGCCTAGCCACAGATGGTTCCTTCATTGGCCTGTCAAGGCCGTTATCTTGGTTCAGGGTGCTTCCGTTCGGACTCGCCCTCTACCCACAAGTATTCACAGAAGGTGTCACTGCTGCTCCCCCCCGCCCCTGGAATTCCAGTTTCAGGCTGCACAGAACACTGCTCGCCTCATCTCTTAGGTGGCCCTGTGGGGTCTCAAGGTGAACACAGGGAGGAGCTCTCTGAGCCCTTCTTAGAGCATAACCTTCATTGGTGTAGCTCTGGATACAGCCACTGTGAGGGACGGTCCGTTGCCCCAGTGTGTGGACGAGACGGGCGGTTACCCTACATCCTCTTTCTTTGCCTATTGGGCAAATTGACAAACGGCCTAGCTGTCGTTCCTTTGGGCTTGCTGTCGCTGCGCCCCTTTGCAGAAGTGGCTGAACAGCCTCGGCCTGTGCCACAGGCATAGGTCAGTAGAGGCATCATAGCATTTGCCTTATCGCTCTATCCCCGTGGAGTGAGAGAGCATACCTGTCAAGGAGTATCCCCATTGGCGTGGTTCCATCCCGTCGGGAAGTGGTCACAACAGACACCTGCCCTTCGGGGCAGTGTGGCAGAACAGGACTGCTCGGGGGAGGGGGTCCGCTCAGGACCTCATTGAGCAGGTCAATGTCACCTAGCGCTCAAACATTTCCTTCCATACTTGAAAGGAAAACATGTACTTCGGTCAGACAACACCTTGACTGTGTTCCACTGGTTCTCCTTAAGGGAGAGGACCAGTTCTCTGGGTCAAGATGCCCTAGCTCACATGTGGCCAGAGGGCCTTCTTTATGCTTTCCCCCCATTTCCTCTGATCTGCCAAAGCTCCTCAGTGTTATTCAACGGGGCCACAGACTAGTGCTGGTTGCCCCCTTATGGCCAGCCAGGACTTGGTTTCCCCTGTTGCACAGACTCTGCTGCGGGATGCCATGGCGCCTCCCTCATAGGAGAAACCTTCTATTGCAGCTAGGTAGTCGGATCTAGCATTCCGATCCCAGCCGCCGTCAACTAGGGGCCCGAGCGGCCGCCGAGCGGCTGCACAGAGCCAGTCAGGAGGACTATTCTGAAGGCCAGAGCGCCATCTACCCGTCTACAGGACGAGGACTCAGTACAGTGCCCCGTGCCTACTGTACTAGAGTTTCTTCAGTCCCTCTTAGAGGAGGGTCAGTCTCCCTCTACCCTGAGGAGGTACATAGCTGCTATTTCAGGGCAGCATGCTGAGGTCGACAATGACGGGGTATTGAGCCACAGGCTGGTGTCCCTCTCTTTAGACGGGGCTCAGCGGCTGCACCCTTCAAGCGCCCCGAAGGCTCCTCAGGGGACTTGTCCGTGGTAATGGACGCCCTATGTTCGCCTCTTGCAACCGAGGCAGAGGCTGAGATGTCTGTCAGCAAGGACTACTTTTTTCTCCTCCTTGCCATCACTTCGGCAGGCGAGTAGGCGAGCTACACGCCCTGTTGGTGAGTGAATCCTGTCTGAGGTGGAACTTAAGACGAGCCTGATGTGGCCTAAATGTGGCCTAATGCAGCGTTTTCCCCCAGGGGTGGGGAAACGCTTGTATCTCAACCAGCCTATCCAGCTGGCACAGTCAGAGCTTCCGTGCCCGGTGTGGGTCCTCGAAACCTAGGTCAAGGCCACCGCATGCATACGGCGGTCGGGCCAGTTTTATTGTCTAGGAGAGACCTAAGAAGGGCTGTGCCCTTTCTAAACAGCGCCTGTCCCACTGGATAGTGGAGACCGGGGCCTGTGCATACAGAGCGAACGGCCGTGCTCGGACATCTAGGGTAGGGTGCCATTCTACCAGGATTGTCTCCACATCAGGGGCAACCTTGAGAGGTGTGCCCGTGCAGGATACATGTGCTGCAGCCTTAGGGGCATTACCCAGCACTTTCAACAGAGACTTGAGTGAACGTTGCCACCCCTCACCCACTGGGTGTGGTTCTTGGCCCAAATTCCTCTGCTTCAGCGATATGAGGTAGTTCCTGTGGGATTCCTCGTGACTTTGTTGGTATAAGTCATCCAGTGTGAAACACTGCCTCTGGCGGTCAATAAGGATGAAATAGAACCGTAGTTATCTTCGTAACTTTCGATCTACTGATAAGGTAAAAAAACAACAATTTCCAATTTTGTCCAAATGCTCGGTGACGTCGATGTAATCTCTTTAAAAAGATTCAGCACATGAATCCAGAATCTGCTTCTGGTTTCCATTTGTAGTGCGAGTGGTATTATTGACCGATCACGCTGGAGAGGCTGTGGTTGACTGCAGGTAAACCGTCCGAGTGGGAAGCAATCGCTGAAATGCAATCTGGGAACCTACCGGCTATCATCTGATGTGATTTAGCTTTTCATTGGTTTAAAATAGCTTGTAAACTGGCTGCTTGTCAAACAATCCGTTGTACGTTTTGTCTCTCAACACTGACTCCAGTCTCACATCTCAAGCTGCTCATCGGCTCTGCTGGCTACACCGGATTCCCAGAAACATCCTCCCTCCCCAGAGGTTTATCTGTCGTCAGACCGATAGTCACCGGGTTCCAATAGCATCTGACTGTACCTGAAGAACGATGTTTATGTTCAACAATACAAAGACATGATGATATTACTGAACTTAGTTCAGCTCCTATGGTGCTATTGGGAATTTCCAGACCACGTTTTCACAATTCATCTTCAACATTATTTCTTAAATCAAGAAGGAACAGCTCTGGAAACGTGTTGGCCAACTGCCAGTTACATTTTGAAAACGCCACATTGTGACTTATTCTGTTGAAGCTGGAATCATTCAAAACAGGCATTTACATAATAATCAAGAGTCCTTCATCTTATTCCTCCTGCTGAAGTAGACGAATCCATTTTCACTTGACCCAGAACTAAACGGAAAAATTGACATTTCACTGAAACTCAAAAGAGTTTCAGTGAAATGTCAATTGTTGTATGTGTGACTTACAACAAACATGAGCTGAGAACGAGTTTCCCAGAACATCCTGAACATCTGTTGGATCAGATGGCACCGAGACCACAGTCCACGAGCAGTGAGACTGTTCTCTGTGTGGGCAGAAAGGGCAGACACCCCTTAGATTCATTACAGAAACAACAGCATTCACAGCCATAATCCCATGTACAACTCTCTAGTCTCTTATCGCCAACCCTTTCAAATAACGTTGGTTTGGATAGTCCCTCACAGGCTTCCCCTCATTGTTGAGCCCTCCCAGGAACGTCAGCCCGAAAGCTTAGTTTGGCCTTGTTCAAAACTTTAACCATTTAAAAACCAATCGGGGGGATTAGTTTAGGGGGGCTAGGGGGGCAGACTGAGCGATTGTTATAAAAAACTGTAAATCATAGCTTGTTTTATAAAAAAAAGCACCAAACTGCTGTATTTGGATGTATTGAACACGATAAGTAATATACTTAAGTGCAATATATGGTTTGGTACATGAAAAGATTCAAATGTCGCAAATTCTATTCAATTCAGTTTATTTTATATAGCAAATGTCCTCAATGCAGATTTTGGAGACCTCGCCTGAATGTTCTCTGTTCTAAACCCTCTCTAACTTTGTTCTGCTTCACTTTATCAAAGTCAACCTTTGCAGAGAGAATGTTCACATATTGTGCTATGATTTGGGTTAGATAATGTTCACATATTGTGATATGATTTGGGTTAGATAATGTTCACATATTGTGCTGTGATTTGGGTTAGAGAATGTTCACATATTGTGTTATGATTTGGGTTAGAGAATGTTCACATATTGTGCTGTGATTTGGGTTAGAGAATGTTCACATATTGTGCTATGATTTGGGTTAGAGAATGTTCACATATTGTGCTGTGATTTGGGTTAGAGAATGTTCACATATTGTGCTATGATTTGGGTTAGAGAATGTTCACATATTGAGCTATGATTTGGGTTAGAGAATGTTCACATATTGTGCTATGATTTGGGTTAGAGAATGTTCACATATTGAGCTATGATTTGGGTTAGAGAATGTTCACATATTGTGCTATGATTTGGGTTTGAAAATGTTCATGTATTGTGCTATGTAACCACCAACATTCAACCTGTTTTCTGAGACAGTTCTCCAGTGCAGTCTTTACTTTCTGAAGCATATACTTCTATACAACCAGAGGAGTCGCCCCCTGGTGGTCAGGAGAGAGAATGTAGCTTTAACACATGAAGCGTATACTTCTATACAACCAGAGGAGTCGCCCCCTGGTGGTCAGTAGAGAGAATGCAGCTTCAACACATGAAGCATATACTTCTATACAACCAGAGGAGTCGCCCCCTGGTGGTCAGTAGAGAGAATGCAGCTTTAACACATGAAGCATAGACTTCTATACAACCAGAGGAGTCGCCCCCTGGTGGTCACAAGATAGAATTCCGCTTTAACACATGAAGCATAGACTTCTATACAACCAGAGGAGTCGCCACTAATGGCCTTTAGAAAGAATGCAGGTTAAGGCACTTGGCTTTTCAGAACTGAAGGTTGCTGCCGCTCAAAATGAAACACAACTAGAATAAATAACCAAAGAGCAGGAAAAGAGAGCAACCGTCTCTGACTCATAAGGCACAGGACCAATCAGGTTCAGGAAAACCCTGTAGTTTCTGTTGGTTTGTCATGGTGGATGGGTCTAAATCATAGGAAGCCAGTCAGAGGTCAGTCTCTGCTGTAGTCAGTTCTGAATGCAACATAGTCATCCAAAACTAACCCAGCATCCAACAGTGAACTGATTCAATCTGCTGAATGAATTGTCGCATTTCTACCAAATATCATGTTGAGCTTCAGATAGCTGTTGGCAGAACACGCCTGAAATGGTTTGGGAGTGTTGATCAACTTTATTCCTTAATCCCGTATTAATTGATCTTTGAAATGTTATCACCTTATCAGTCTGACTCACCGGATGTAGACCGAGGGGAATAAGCTCACACGGCCTCCTCCTCCTCAACCAGCATTGTGATTGGTTTAACGACACACAAACAAGCCGGAGCATCTTTTCCCCATGTACAAGACTGATAATGACCACTCTGTAGTGCTGACACAGCTCTGGGGAAATAGGTTTGGCACCTTATAAAACTGATATAGACATCCAGCCGACGCAGAGCAACATCGTCATTTATCTGCAGAGATGTTTGTGTCCAACTGATTAATGTAAGTCCAATATTCAATCTCAACTATTGGTCTTTTTAGCTGCTAAATGTTCCTCAGACAGGCTCCGTGTGCTGTTGGTAGGTAGTGAACCACAGCTTTAACAGCATTTTCAGTGAAAACTGCTCTCTGCTGCTGTTACGTTTTGGACCAAAAACAAAGAAAAGACACTAACCCGCTCCCTAGAGCGGAGGGGAACGCACACTTGGTGATCATTCTCTCCCCAGCAGAATGCATTGCTGTAAAGGTGGATTTAGTTAATTGAAGGTACTTTCTCAAACATGTCGCTCCAAACATTTGAGCTAAGAAATGAGCCACGCAGGTGATGAATCTTTCTTCATTTCAGATCGACAACGGTTAGTTTCAAACGTTTCAAACTTTCCAATAGTTTATGAGACGAGTAGTTTCTTCACTCTTTGAATACATATTTACAGTCTTCTGCCTTTGCTCCACATCCAATGTTTTATGGTCTCGTCTCGTAGTTGGTTGGCTTGGTTAAACTCTTCACATGAGGATTTTCTAACACGTCAATGGAGTGAACAAATGGGAAATTCACTTCCCGAAGCGGACCCGTTCAGAAAGTGGGCGCTCCCTGCTGAGCTCCACTGGCCCGTACATCAGTAAACCTGTGTGAGTGTGTGTGACAGTGTGTACACCGGTCTCCTGTCCCCGGAAGATACATGTTTGACCTTCGGCCCCTCTCGGCTCACCTCCCACACAGCGGGGCAGCAGCTCCTCGCTCCCCATGCAAAGCAGAGAAAGTCATTCAGCAGGAGATGAAACAGACGCTTCATCTCATCGCCGCTCTGCCGCCTGTGAAGCAGGAGGCAGATAACGGGACACGCAGGCTGCTGTTTGGATTTAGGCCACTTCCCCACTATCTGGAGGAAGGTTTTAGAAACACACTCATTAGCATGCTAAACTGCGAGTCCGTCCGCAGCTGCTATACTTCAATAATCCTGTCTAAAAGAGAAAAAGCATCCCTTCCAGCTCATTCTATTCCCTTTTCCCAGCACTCCATTCCTCTGTGATGGTCACTGCCCGCCCGTTTCTCTTTTAACATATTTATGAAGTAGCCTGTAATGCTGGTGACCTGCTGAGTCATATTCACCTCCCACTTGCCAAGGTACGTGAAAGTGAGATTAACATGCTTCACTCCATTCATATGGTGCGAGCAGTTCATCTTTGCAGCTCTGTGTCTAATATGTATTGCCCGGCTAACGGAGTCACGTAGTCCGTCTGTTTCCAGTGACCGGATGTCTCCTCCAGCTCCACCAACATGCAACTCATCCACTAGCAGTGATTTCAACCGCTGTGTGGGGAAATGTCTAATTTCACTTAATCGGTCCAAAAGAATATTATTTTGTTGCCGCAAATAATTATCCATTGTTGAGCGTCTGAGCTGCACAGTGGCTGGTCTAGTAATGAAATACTCCTCCGTACCAGTAGGTAGCGCAATAATTACCTACCATATATGCTGTGTTATGCTACAATGTGACATTAATAATAATGACCATATATACTGTATTATGCTACAATGTGACATTAATAATAATGACCATATATGCTGTATTATGCTACAATGTGACATTAATAATAATGACCATATATACTGTATTATGCGACAATGTGACATTAATAATAATGACCATATATGCTGTATTATGCGACAATGTGACATTAATAATAATGACCATATATACTGTATTATGTTACAATGTGACATTAATAATAATGACCATATATACTGTATTATGCTACAATGTGACATTAATAATAATGACCATATATGCTGTATTATGCTACAATGTGACATGTTGTAACTTCTCTGGTTGTTGGGGTGCCGCAGGATTTTTTTTATTGTAGAAAATGTGCCGCGGCTCAATAAAGGTTGAAAACACTGCTCTAGTGCACAGGAAACATCAGCAGAACATGATGTGGTTCCACCACTGGTGAGGCTTCGTCAGGTTAAGTTTGAATGTGAAGTGAATTTTCTCCTCAATATGTTTTTGCACATTTGATCTGCGAAAGGTTTGTGCAGTTCATGTTCATTCTCCTCCAGCAGCTAATGTGCAGACTGTTAGATGTGAACAGTAACTTAACCACTGACTGCGTATGGCAGTACTTCTGTGTATGTATTTGTGTGACAACTCAAACTGTGAGTGATTTAAAATAGAAAGGTGGGTTTTAGTGAAGCCGGTATGTGATTGGAGCAGCTACACTAACTCTGCTGCATCTGGGTCAGTTTGTGGTGTGTTGAAGGATTCACATCCATCCAACCCAGGCAGGCTGTTCTCACACACTCTTCTGAAAGTCATAATGCACTATGATTTGTATGTTTCCCCCATAATCGTGAGCCAGAACAGGTGGTGTAATATAAAGTATGATAAAGTCCAGTGGGCGGGTCTATGAACGCCGGACTTTCACCCAGGAGACCGTTGTCTGTGTCCAGTGTGAGTTGAGTCTGATGTAACTCCTTCTGTAGTTATTTCAACACAAACCACAAACCTTTCTTAAACCTAACTAAACAAACCTGCTCAAACAAACGGATCCCTGGACCTCTGTAGGAAAATGCACGGAAAGTATTAAGATAACTTGGTAAGATATGGTACACATCGTTGCATGAGAATACGTCAAGCAGTTGCTGTTGTTGTCTTTAAGATTATTGTGAAAATGATTCGACATATTTGACTGGAATAATAATTCACCTCACCCTGATGAGGTTTCCCATATCTGTCCATACACTCTGACCTCCAAAGGTCACGTGTTTCTTCCATGATGTTCAGCTTCTGGTTCAGAACCCTGCCGTCCCCAATCTTGTGGGATTGAATTGTAATCTTACATATTGATTTATATTTGTACCTATTATTTGTTTATCTCTAAATTCTCAAGATAGTGGAGCCTTTGAATAAAATCCAGGTAAAACATTTTCTGCAGCTGTAGACGAGCTCAATGTGTGCCGCCTATAGCGACAACCTCTTTCTGTTTGCTTCCACTTTCAGCAACGTGTGTGCCGTCGCCTCTACACATCACTTCACAGTCTGAACCCTCAGTAGCGGGGCTTAAGACCTTTTTAACGTCTCATTGAAGCGTGATCGGTCTACTCCAGTGGCAAAGATGCTCTGGGGAAGAAAGTGAGATTAAAATGCCTCTAGTCAGATTATATTGATTGATCTGCGTGTTGCGTGGTGTGGCAGAATGGGGAGGCTCTTGTCCTCCAGCAGCTTGGTGTGACAAGAGGAGGTGAGCTTGGATCGCTTGTTACTTTTGGCATCAAGTAAAAAGCAACCTGTCAATCACCCTGTAGCCCCGCCCTAAAGCGTCCCCTGCTTTATGGTCTGTTTGACTCTAAATGACCATAATTTACTAAATGAACATCATGCTGTATTGAAGAAGACTTGAAACTAGAGATTGAGAAATAAACCAGGGGTGGGCAAACTACGGGTGAGTGAGTCACGGGGTGTACTTTATTCAGCCATAAAGTACTGTACAGCCTGTTTACATTTAGAGCGTTCCATATCAGTGCGCACTTAAAATAACAGCTAGATTTAAATTGCGCGACCGTTAGTTGTCATTTCAAGCTTGACAGTTACAAACATGTTTGGTGTAAACTTTGATGTTTTGGGGGGAATGACTTTTGATGAGAAGGTTAGGGTGAATAATGTATCTGTGGTCCCTGTTCCTGCTGTACAGTCACACGTTGATACGGCTCACCATCAGGAGAGCAGATAGCGCTCTGAGAGAGACTAGTTAGCGGGGAGCGAGTGCATAACACCGGAAACTAAGATGAGGAATGAAAAGGGTTTGATCACAACATCCTGATCATTTCCAGTGAGACATAATTACATCGGTAATTTCCCGACGTGAGGCAAGTTCTCTAAACATCATGGAGGAGAAAAATGACGGAGAAAAGACGGACAGAAGCAGCGAGAGCACTTCTTTACATCGGTGGCTGAGAGTCATCCTCCAGCCTGCTTTCAACCGGCAGGCAGTCAGTTTTATAGTCCTGTATGTGTCTGACACATACAGGACTATTTTCTCTGTCGCTGAAATGCGATACAATTCAGTTTATTTTTCAGTTTATTTTATATAGCCCAACATCACAAATACAAGTTTGCCTCAGAGCTTTACAATCTGTACACATAACATCCCTGTCCCGGGACCTCACATCGGATCAGGAAAAACTCCCCTAGAAAGATAGTAAAAACCCTTTCACAGGGAAAAAAGGGAAGAAACCTGAGGGAGAGCAACAGAGGAGGATCCCTCTCCCCGGATGGACAGAAGCAATAGATGTCATGTGGCCAGAATGAATAGCGTAGTTACAGCACATTCAATGAATATGACAGAAATTATTCATATAATGAGTATTAGGCATGGTCCATGATCCTGATAATCCATGAAGCAGAAGGCGGTAGAGAGGAGGGGGGCATCAGAAGGGCCATGGCAGCAGGCAGGACCGGTTCCAGGCCGGTTCCATCAGCAGGGCCATGGCAGCAGGCAGGACCGGTTCCAGGCAGCCATGGATCCATGGCAGGAGGGGTGGGTGGGGGGCAGGACCCGGGGCAGGACCCGGGGTAGGACCCGGGGCAGGACCGGTTCCAGGCAGCCATGAATCCATGGAAAAAGAAAGTAGAGTTAGTAATGTGCATTGAAGAGACAATAGTTTATCCAGATGGAGAGAAAGAAGAGGAGAGGAGGAGTGAAAGAGGAAGAGAAGAGGAGCGAAAGAGGAAGAGAAGAGGAGCTCAGTGTATCCTAAGATGTCCCCCAGCAGTCTAGGCCTATAGCAGCATATCTAGGGGCTGGACCAGAGCAAACCTGAGCCAGCCCTAACTATAAGCCTGAAACAGCCCTAAGTATAAGCGCTATCAAAGAGGAAAGTCTTAAGTCTACTCTTAAATGAGGTGACTGTGTCTGCCCCCCGGACTGAAAGTGGAAGCTGATTCCACAGAAGAGGAGCACGATAACTGAAAGCTCTAGCCCCCAACCTACTTTTTAAGACTCTGGGAACCACAAGTAACCCTGCATTCAGTGAGCGTAACGCTCTGGTGGGGTAATATGGCACTATAAGCTCTTTAAGATATGATGGTGCATCACCAGCTAAGGCTTTATAGGTGAGGAGAAGGATTTTAAATATGATTCTCGATCTTACAGGAAGCCAGTGGAGAGCAGCTAATACAGGAGTAATGTGATCTCTCTTCCGAGTCCTTGTTAGTACACGAGCTGCAGCATTCTGGATCAGCTGGAGAGACCCAAGGGATACACAACGTTTGGTGGCTACAACTATTTTGTGCTGAAAGGCAGCTTACTATTACTATTTATAAAGTCGCAGGTACCCGTATTATAAAAGCAATAATGTACTCGAGGCAGTACTGTATCGACAATAATGTACAGTTCAAGGGTTTGCCGGCCCTCCGCACAGTTAGCGCATTTTGTCTCTCAGCGGATCTAAACCTACAGTTCCCAAAATTTGCACTAAATGAATTACTCAAAATATTTAACTTCACTTAATCAAAATCCAACTTTGCAGAGATACTGTTAACAGAAAGTGTTATTTTATAGGCGATGATATGCATCATTTGAAAGAGGAAATGCATTTTTCATCGTTTTTTTTTTCTTTCCTGTGTTCTATCATCGAGTACCTTATTGCTTAAGTAAAGACTACATTCATTTTGCTTTTTTCTTGAAATACACGGGCCCATTCTGGCTGAGATATGGCAGCCGGGTTTATCGGCTGCCAGCACTAAAGCAGGTTCTGGCCCGTTGATGGCTGCTGGATCTGGGTCCAATCTGGCATTGTAGAAATTATTCGGCCCGATTCTGGGGCGTCGTACGTCCCGGGTCTCAGCCGAGTCGGCAACCGGACCCGGGCCGGCACGTTTCTTCTTCCGGCGTGCCAGCTTCGGGCCGATGCTGGCCCTGGTTATTTACAATTATTGTGGCCCAGTGACGGCAGTGACGGAGGCCAGAATCTGGCCAGTGTATTCGATGCGATTCTGGGGCGTCATTCATCTGCGGCGCTGCATGAAACAGCGCCGCAGGAGTTGCAATTGAAGCATTTACTGTTTTCTTTTTTCAGCAGCTGGTATGATGATGTAACCCTATCAGCTGATAATCAAACAGCAGCAGGTGGTGGAGTGGTTTAACTGTAATGGCATGTGTTCATGTGATACTACAGTACCCTTTTCATGTGTATTCAGCCACCGCAACATGAATGAAATATGAGATCACCGTCTGTATTGTTTAGGATGCTGTTGGTATGTGTTTGTTGTCATAGTTTCAGCATAAGCAGCATTCACACCACTCACTCACTCAATGCTGCACTATCACATGTTGGAGTGCACCCACTAGTTCATGGATTCTGATGAACGTTTCCTGCTACGTTGATATAATATCAATAAATATCCGCATCAGTAAACTTGATATGTCTGTATGAGGGAGGAACGGATCCACTCTGGTGTCTCTGTCCACAGTGCAGCAGCTCAGCTGTGACTTCCAACACAAGCTTTGCATCTCATTAGTGGGGAAACAACACAAGTCTGTCTTAGTGGATAATAAAGGAAGGAGATTCTCAGTCACTTGGCCTGCTAATGATTGTTACAGACTTATACTGGCTCGCTGTCTATTCATCCTGCCTTTAATGAAACCTTTCCTGCAGCTTAAAGCGTTGATGAAGAAATGCTGAGCTCCTCTGCAGCCAGCTCTCATTTCTACTAACTTCCTGTTTCCAAAACACTTCCTCACTCCCAACTCGTCACATACGAAGTCAGGGCCCCTTAGGGTCTGATCCCGAGGCACTGAGGGACCCTTAACACTTCTTGAGCCCCAGCAGCCCCCAACAATGGGGGCGGAACTCTTCATCAGGAGGTCTTCCTCACTCTCCAAGTCCTCATACTCCCATGAATCCATACCAGATACTGGTGTGACATAGCAACAAAAACGGCACAGAAATCCATTTTATGTGTTTAAAACACAATACAACCATAAATATTAACATAAACCATAAATATGACTTGAGAGGACTCGAAAGTGACTCGAGAGAACTCCCTAAGTTATGGAAATATCAATGTTCATATCGCTAGCTTGATGCTACACATGATTAGTGCAGCTTTCTGGAAAGCTTATGACCTACGGAATCCACCAATACCAAATCCCTTGTGAGACAAAAACTCAGCAAGATATCAACCACATTCCAGCCAAAAAACTGAAATATGACTTACTAATGGATGAAACAATATTCCACACGGCCTTGCTTGTTATGTTTTGGTGCATCTGCTTGAGCAGAGACCCTCTGTTAAGGAACCAGAGGCGTTAAAGGTCCAGGAAGAAAGTTAGGGCATTTTTAATCTCAGCTAAAACTACAGTTCCCAAAATTTGCACTAAATAAATTACTAAAAATATTTTATAGCACTAAATAAGCGATGATATGCATCATTTGAAAGAGGAAATTAATTTGTCATCATTTTTTTTTCTTTCTGTGTTCTATCATCAACCAATAAACCAGTGACACATATACTGCTATATGAACCTCTTAACTAGTCTCATACGTGTTTTCTGTATATTATACCTTTTGAAATTATTCAAATAGTGGTTGAGGAGATATTCTGTATTTAGTATTGCAAACCATTTGCAATTTTTGAGAAATAATGTCTGGGGCTCAACTGGTCTGTATGAGACGCACCAGTCTCTCAGCTAAGTCCAATGTAAACCCACAATGCATCACTAGATGGTCAGAGCATGAAGAGCCTGAGCGCTGGAGGTACATCTGGATTGGTTGAACAAACACAGGACCTTCACCCAGGAAATTGCTGTGTGTGAAATTGCTGTGTGTGAAACAACGTTGACTTGCTTTACCTTGTTTTTTTGTTAAGCAACGTAAGCATGTGTCAACACTCATTTTAACCCAAACCACGATTTGTCCTAAACCTAACCAAACTTAGTTTGTTGCCTAAACTGAACCAAGTAAACCTCAGAAATAAGTAAACCTACGCTGGAAGTTTATTTTGAAGAGACAGTGTGGATATTATGAGTAGAAACTGACTGGCCGGCTCTGACACGTCCAGAACCGACAACAGAAGGGTACAAAGAGTGTCGTAGTTTGAAGCGGAGGGCCACAGACCAATGGGAGTATTGAGCAGGTGTTGGTTTCCACCAGCGGTAACACTCCCTCTCTTCTCTCCACCACATCACTCCCACACAGCCCCAATGCGCTGCAATGAGCAGCTCCTCTGCCTGTATGTGGCTCAAAGAGCTCTGCTGGCCTACATTCCTACGTTGTCCATAATATGTCTCTCTCACACATACACTCACATAGAAACAAGGATTAGAACGATCAAAGGAGTTCCTGATATAACTGATAATCATATCCAACCATTTCTATTGTGAGTGGGAAAGACACCAAATGAAAGAAATGCATGCATCACTGAACATGTCCATCTCACCTGCTCTGCATCATTTTACAAAGCAGCATGCAAGTGTGTCTTGATAGCAATACTTCAACATTTGTGGAAGACTGCTCTCCACATCTGCAATGGAAATATATAAGGTCTCGGGCTGGAGTCAGGATGCTGTTAGCCTAATTTAACAGCTTCGCTGTTTCAGATAAAATGTACAGCTCCCAACACCCTAAAGCTAACTGATCTGTTTGTCTGAGCACTTTATTTTATACTTATTTTAATTACCCATTGCACTGTTGTTGTCGTTGATTGTTGAACAATCAACTCGTTTGTTTGTCTCGTCTAACGTCTCATGTCTAATGTATGCACCTTCCACCAAGAAAAATTCCTCGTTTGTGTAAACATTCCTGGCAATAAACGGTTTCTGATTCTGATTCTGCTGATTAACACGTTGTTGCTGATTTATTTAATCTGATTGTAGGGAGCGTTACTACTAGACATCTTTCAATTCAATTTCAATTCAATTCAATTCAGTTTATTTTATATAGCCCAACATCACAAATTCAAGTTTGCCTCGGAGGGCTTTACAATCTGTACACATAACATCCCTGTCCCGGGACCTCACATCGGATCAGGAAAAACTCCCCTAAAAAGATAGTAAAAACCCTTTCACAGGGAAAAAAGGGAAGAAACCTGAGGGAGAGCAACAGAGGAGGACCCTCTCCCCGGATGGACAGAAGCAAGGACCGGTTCCAGGCAGCCATGAATCCATGGCAGGGGGCAGGACCCAGGGCAGGACCCGGGGCAGGACCGGGGGCAGGACCGGGGCCAGGACCCGGGGCAGGACCCGGGGCAGGACCGGTTCCAGGCAGCCATGAATCCATGGAAAAAGAAAGTAGAGTTAGTAATGTGCATTGAAGAGAGAATAGTTTATCCAGATGGAGAGAAAGAAGAGGAGAGGAGGAGTGAAAGAGGAAGAGAAGAGGAGCGAAAGAGGAAGAGAAGAGGAGCTCAGTGTATCCTAAGATGTCCCCCAGCAGTCTAGGCCTATAGCAGCATATCTAGGGGCTGGACCAGGGCAAACCTGAGCCAGCCCTAACTATAAGCCTGAAACAGCCCTAAGTATAAGCGCTATCAAAGAGGAAAGTCTTAAGTCTACTCTTAAATGAGGTGACTGTGTCTGCCCCCCGGACTGAAAGTGGAAGCTGATTCCACAGAAGAGGAGCCCGATAACTGAAAGCTCTAGCCCCCAACCTACTTTTTAAGACTCTGGGAACCACAAGTAACCCTGCATTCAGTGAGCGTAACGCTCTAGTGGGGTAATATGGCACTATAAGCTCTTTAAGATATGATGGTGCAGTCCTTGAGATCTGTTTCACGTGGGAGCCAAAGGATAGGTCCTGGTCAAAAATAACTTCATGACACAGCAGTGTGTTCAGCCTCCCTGCACTTCTCTGAAGCTTTTCTAGCAACAGCGGGGACTGCAGGTCCAGGTTGGATCTCTCTAGTCTACAGGAATAGTGACGACACGAAGCTGCACACGATCACTCCACTGGCGGTTGTAAAAAGATAGTTCCAGCACATCAACAGTGAATGAGAGTGACTCATGGAAGTTGCATCATGTTCTGTGTTGTGGGGAAAAAGGACATCAGGATCTAATCTCGGTCTCTTTGCTACAGAAAATGAGCCCTAAAGGACGAGAAGCTGGCAGGTCTGCGGTCACAGTGTAAAGTCCTGCTCAGGTTTTTTGCTAATTTGATGGCGCTTCATCCAAAAGTTGTTAGGAGAGAACCGTGTGGCCGGGATCAGTCAGTAGGATTCATCCACTGGAAGCCATAATAGTTGTGTACATAATTGATTCTGAATCCATAAATGGTGACCAACATCTAGTCACACAGCTCTCGTGGCCAAAGAAATGGCTGAGCTGTGGCGTAATGCTGTGCTCATGGATCCAGGCCACTCTGACGGGAGAGAACTGGACTGTAATCATCTCTGCTGTGTACCACTCTGACCTCTTTCAACTTTTTTACGCTTCAAATCCATTTTTCAACCCCTCCAAAAAAAATAAAAAATGAACCTGAAGTACATAAGCGTCATTAAAACTATATGGAAACTAATTTCACACTTGGTTACACACATACCTTAAGAACTACAGTGTGAGGTTGAGACCAGTTATCAGGGCTCTGAAGATAGCAAACAGCACGCTTGTATTCCAGACAGCTACTTTCATGTTAGTGCACACATTCTATGGTGGCACTGCACTGTGCATGTGTGCAAAGTCAAATACATAAGGTTTGAGTGTAGAAGGGCATGAGGGACGGAATGAGTGCACTGAGTTCATTGTAATATACATGGATAGTTTTGGCTTCGAGCATATCTCATCCATACATTATCGTCTCTCTCGCTCCACTGGTCTTTAACCTCCCGGAATTTACCCACACTCCTCCGCGCCCTTCACTGGTTACCGGTGGTCGCCCGCATCCGCTTCAAAACATTGGTACTGCGTACCGTGCTACGAACAGATCGGGTCTAGTCTACATCCAGGACATGGTAAAACCGTACACCCCAACCCGATCACTCCGCTCGGCTTCTGCCAATCGGCTTGTAGCTCCGTCACTGCTTCTGCCAATCGGCTTGTAACTCCGTCACTGCTTCAGCCAATCGGCTTGTAGCTCCGTCACTGCGAGCTAAACACTCAACAAAGTCAGACTGTTTGTGTCCTGGCTCCTCAATGGTGGAATGAGCTCCCCCTTGACATCAGGACAGCAGAAAGTCTCTACATCTTCCGTCGCAAACTAAAAACACATCTTTTTCGACTACACCTTGAATAAGGAAAGTAGCACAGTATTAGCACTTTAGTAGCACTTACAGAGCACTTACTGATAGGACTTGTAGTTTAACTTTCTTGATTATTGTTGTTCTGAGTTTGTACTCATGGTTGAATGCACTTATTGTAAGTCGCTTTGGATAAAAACGTCAGCTAAATGAAATGTAATGTCTCTATGAGTAGATGTTGTAGTCCCTATGAGTAGATGTTAGATGTTGTAGTCTCTATGAGTCGATGTTGTAGTCCCTATGAGTAGATGTTAGATGTTGTAGTCCCTATGAGTAGATGTTGTAGTCCCTATGAGTAGATGTTAGATGTTGTAGTCCCTGAGTAGATGTTAGATGTTGTAGTCCCTATGAGTAGATGTTGTAGTCCCTATGAGTAGATGTTAGATGTTGTAGTCCCTATGAGTAGATGTTGTAGTCCCTATGAGTAGATGTTAGATGTTGTAGTCTCTATGAGTCGATGTTGTAGTCCCTATGAGTAGATGTTAGATGTTGTAGTCCCTATGAGTAGATGTTGTAGTCCCTATGAGTAGATGTTAGATGTTGTAGTCTCTATGAGTCGATGTTGTAGTCCCTATGAGTAGATGTTAGATGTTGTAGTCCCTATGAGTAGATGTTGTAGTCCCTATGAGTAGATGTTAGATGTTGTAGTCCCTGAGTAGATGTTAGATGTTGTAGTCTCTATGAGTAGATGTTGTAGTCCCTATGAGTAGATGTTAGATGTTGTAGTCCCTATGAGTCGATGTTAGATGTTGTAGTCCCTGAGTAGATGTTAGATGTTGTAGTCCCTGAGTAGATATTAGATGTTGTAGTCCCTATGAGTAGATGGTAGATGCTGTAGTCCCTATGAGTAGATGTTGTAGTCTCTATGAGTAGATGTTGTAGTCCCTATGAGTAGATGTTGTAGTCTCTATGAGTAGATGTTGTAGTCTCTATTAGTAGATGCATAGTGTGATGTGCTCGGTGAGAGGAATCTGATTAGAGAGTGAGTGAAAGCACATTGCAGCCTTTCTGAGCAGTGGATTCATGGAGGAAGCAGTCCTTTGTTGCTGCTGCTGCATATCATTGATTTGCTCTTCCCTGTTTTCATTATTTGTTGTAAAAATCATTCTCTTCCCACGATGGATTTAGTAATCTGGCAGAGATTCTTCTGGAAGGACACAGGTCCTATTTACACGTCTCACAATAAGGCTTCATTTGTGAACCGAACTAGTACCTGGGTTCCATCGGGTGATGCACAGGTCATTGCCTCAAAGAAGTCTAACACCCGAATGGACCCGAGCTGACTCTACCACTCACGTGGTGTTTCATCATCACAGGAGACATTTGTTGTTTTGAGCCTCAGAATGTAAACTGTGACTGGTTCGCCTTTTAATCGGTGAGCGTCACGCTTCTGCCAGTGTTGGTGTTCTCTGTCTGGTCTTAGAGCTCCCAAACCCCCAGAGCCCAGACTGGTTCAGGGACGCCAACGGGTCTGATGTTGAAGGCTGTTTCCTCCAGCTGGATCTACAGAGCTTGGTAGAATGGATTAAGTCCCTCTATTGAAATATTAACTCTGCACACATTTCACTGATCAGTATAAATAGTGTTAAACACCTTTAACAAGGATTTAGTTGACTGAAGAAATATGACACTGAAACAAAACAAGACGAAGTAAGTTCCCCTCCCAACAAGCACTGAAAAAAGGCCACTTCTAAAAGAAGTAAAAAAACACAACAACAATGAACACAAGTCATGTTTGCTTGTTATAAGTATTAAAGAATAGCTGATGGAGCAAGTGAAATTCTTTTGGTAAGATGTATTGAAATTAGATGTAATATTGTCTCCATTGCATGTTGGACCAGGTCTAATTATTATCCCCAGGCCTCTCAGGTCGGGTCTAATTGACCTTGAATACTTTTGGGACTTGTCTTGTGTTTATTTCATGATTGTTGGGTTTGAAAAGGTTTCCCTCGGGCGCTGGATAAGGGCCACAATTCTAACTTTTCTTTCTCACCGAAACACCCTTTAGGCCGAACAAATTACATGTATTATATTAAATAATATTTCTGTATAACTGTGGTTGGGAGCTTACCTTAAGAACTGTATTATTCACTCTATAAAGTTATCTCTACCATACATAAGCCTGGGAGAAGATTATGTGAATGGTGTGTGTGTGTGTGTGTGTGTGTGTGTGTGTGTGTGTGTGTGTGTGTGTGTGTGTGTGTGTGTGTGTGTGTGTGTGTGTGGTGTGTGTGTGTGTGTGTGTGTGTGTGTGTGTGTGTGTGTGTGTGTGTGTGTGTGTGTGTGTGTGTGTGTGTGTGTGTCTGTCTGTGTTAATATCCTTTGTGCTCAGCGATGACTGTATGTACATTGGTGAGGAGACGGTAACACCAGGGATGACAGAGCCAAACAGGTAACCAAGCAACAGGAGCATTCAGGTCCATCAGGACAGAATGTCATCCAGTCGACTCACAACAGAAGATCTTCATGATTTTGTCCGATTCAGATGCGATGCAAAGGCTCAAGGTTTTGAAGTATTTCTCGGATGGCTAAGTGATGCAGCTAAGGGTTTATGAAGCTCAGGTCAGCATCGCTACGTGTTTACTAGATTGTATGCACACACTCGTACCATTTATCACTTCTGGTGAGAGATAAAGTACTGAGGTGACTAAGAATGCTCCTCATGGCGGCCCAGAGGTGGCAGGTGGCAGGAAGCAGCTGATGAAGTGTAACACAGGAAGCTGGTGAAGCCTTTGGGAGGCCACAGTCTGAGCGGTGAGTCAGAGCCTCGGCGGTTCCTCTGATGAACAGAAACACAATCTGGATGGAAATTGGACGGACGCCTCCATCATCCGCTGACTGACAGGCCGCCTGCTGGCGCCACGCTCCCCTGGGATGTGACTGAGCTTTTCTGACTCTCTGAGGATTTATTTGGACACGCCGCCACTGTCTCCGAGGCAGGGCCGCATCATAATCTGTCTCTGTGCGGCGTACAGCAGAGAGCGACAGCAGGAACGGGAGGGAGGGCAATCTGGGGGTAGCTTTGCATTTCTGTTTCATGAGCGACGTGAGAGGACAGCAGCAGCATTATTGAACTCTTTCCTTATCCCCTCGCTCATGTTTATCTTCAGGATGGCTACAGCGTGGTGTATACTTGCCGTGTAGGGAAGCCGGGACGTGGTTGGAGCGCCAGAAACGACGTGATCATGAAGCCTCCGCAAAGTCTCGGCGCTTAGTCGCGCCTCTCTGAATGTTTGTAGCTGGAGGCGCTGGAGGCTGCTGGGAGCGTTTTAAATCAAACTGTTTACAGGATATTAAACCTTTATTCAGTCAAATATCTCAACATCTCAACATCTCCTAGATTGGGTTGCACATTGTTGCATGGTTCCCAGAGGATGAACCCAAATAATTCCCTGCCTTTTCTTCTGATACCACCATGAGGTTAAGATTGGGATGAGCCACACTAATGGAACTGCTCTAGTGTGGGCTCTACCACTTTGATCCTGACTTAGAAAATCTCAGCAACATTTCATTGAATGTGATGCAATCTAGTCTAGACAGTCTAAAGCAGTGCTTCTCAGCTGGTGGGTTGATATCCTGTACATCTCAAGTTCAAACTGCACCATCTTTTCATTAAATCAATTTGAGAAGTTCAAATGTTTTCCTCGTTTTGGTTCTCCATGGTGGTCAGCCCATGAACCACTCTGAAGCAATGGTTTCCTAATTATTATTATTATAGGGGACTAACCCAAACGTTTCTGACCATAATTTAGTTTGTAGTTTGTGGCAGCCCATGAAGAGCTGCTGCATCCAGCATTTATACATTTAGGAAACTGCTTCCATCTCCTCACGCCTGCACCGCCATGTTCAGAATGTGATCGTCTCTACAATAAACACGTCCATAAGTCTATGATAACATATCTACAATACCAGCAGAAAAACACTGCAAGAGGTTATTTTGATCATAAAAGGAAAACTTCACAGTTGAAGAGGCAATTTAGTGTTCCATGTACCTGAAGCAGCTGCGCTGAAGGCCCCACGCTGATCTCAGTGTGAACGTTATTACCTTATATATATGCGTTGCAGCTTTGCGGCCCCTGACGCCCGGCGGGGCGCTGCTCTGTTCCTTTGGCTTGACGTCATTCCAGAGTCTAAAATAGGATTTTATCCCGGTGTGATGTGAACATCTTCCCCTCTTCCTTTCACACAGACGTTTTAACTTGGCGGTCTGGCGGCGGGCGGCGCGGCACGTCGGCTCTGTGAACTCTGCCACGGGAGGTCGAGATGCTGTCAATTTAATTACACCAGACAAAAAGAATTCAGCGGCCGGCTCCCCAATGCTGCTGCCGCTGCTGTCAGCGGGAGAGGAGCCCAGCGCCTGTCTGGACCACCGCCTGACATTTACCAAACTGTGTGTGTGTGTGTGTGTGTGTGTGTGTGTGTGTGTGGGAGAGAGAAGCGAAGCCTATTCTCCAGGCTAATGAAGGAGGTTGACAGGCTTTTTAGCTTCTGGACTCCAGAGGCAGGGGGCTGAACATTATGACACTAATTGCAGGTATATAGTCACTGAGTGGACCAATCAGAGCCCATTATTTCTGCTGCTGGTGTGTGTATGTGTGTGTGTGTGTGTGTGTGTGTGCGTGTGTGTGTGTGTGTGTGTGTGTGTGTGTGTGTGTGTGTGTGTGTGTGTGTGTGTGTGTGTGTGTGTGTGTGTGTGCGTGTGTGTGGAGGGCATTAAAGGGAGATTTTCACAAACGATGCATATATATAAATTGAGTTTTGTTTATTTCAGACGTCACAAACGATCGATCCAACATTTAACCAACACAGCCCAAAGCCCCCCAGCGCCTCTTTTTCGCAAAAAAAATTAAAAAAGAATCTTGTTTAAAAAAATGGAAACTTAATTATCTCCGCAACCAAAGGGTGGTTTAACTTCATTTAAATTGCTACAATACCGTAACCCTTGTGAGAAGAGACCTTTGGTTTAAAACAATTAATTAATTACGTTAAAATCCTTATAAATCCCCCATTAGTACCTGTAAAGTCACAAAACAGCCAGAGCTTTTTCTGGCGCACATTTGTGAGTCCTGAGCCTTCCTGGTCGGCCCATATTTCGAAAACCGCGTCATACAGCAAGTGGAAGCTGATGAACATTTTGGTTTCCAGCATGCCCAAATCAGCCAATGTTTTGCCATAAAACGTTTTAACCGAACAACACAGTTCTTTGACTGAAACTCCTTCCTAACATGTCAATGCTTTGTTTTATTGGGATTCATGTTGCAGATTCTGATTCTTTAGGTCCTAATCTTTCCAAAAATGTGGGTTGTTGTTAAGGTCCTCAACCATACAGTTTAAAAAACTAGTGGACCGCTCGAGGAGGCATTTTTGGGGAATCTGGCTCATATCATGCTGGATGTTCATACATTACTTGTTTCTACTGTATTATTATTATTATTATTATTATTATTATTATTATTCTTTTTATTCTTTTTATTCACTTGTGAGCAAGGCTGCTGTAATCCTGTAATTTCCCCACTGAGGGACTAATAAAGGATTATCTTATCTTATCTTATTATGATCAAAATATGTTATACAAGTTTTTGTTTTGTTTTTAACATAAACAAATTTGCAAAAGAATTCTGAAAAAAAGTATAATAACTCATTTGGGGTTCATACGACTACTGGAACACGGCATTCTGGATCATTTGTTTGTCGTACTTCTATTTTACACATTTTGAGGTGCAAGTTGAGCATTCACATGTCAAAGAAAATATTAAGTAGTCGATTCAGCTTTTGATAAAATTATTAGTATAATTAGACACAGTTATCATCAATTACACGTACAATCTGACAATTTAATGAAAAGAAAGCCTTTTCCCTTTCTGTAATTTAATAGAGCTTATGAAAATACCTGGAAATGAGATTTGTGGTATCAAATTATTAATTTAATGTCACACTGACCCAAGGTGGAAAGTAACTGTTAATTTTGTAAAACGGAATAAGTAAATTAATCATCCGTGAGGAAGGCCTTTGAAACCTGTCGGGGCCCTCATCGCTGTGAGGGAGTCCCCTCACAGTCCCCCTTACAGTCCCCCTCACAGTCCCCCTTACAGTCTCCCTTACAGAGCCCCTTACAGTCTCCCTTACAGTCCCCCTCACAGTCCCCCTTACAGTCTCCCTTACAGAGCCCCTCACAGGCCCCTCACAGTCCCCCTTACAGTCCCCCTTACAGTCCCCCTCACAGGCCCCTCACAGTCCCCCTTACAGTCCCCCTCACAGTCCCCCTCACAGTCCCCCTTACAGACCCCCTCACAGTCCCCCTTACAGACCCCCTCACAGTCCCCCTTACAGTACCCCTTACAGACCCCCTCACAGTCTCCCTCACAGTCCCCCTTACAGGCCCCTCACAGTCCCCCTTACAGACCCCCTCACAGTCCCCCTTACAGTACCCCTTACAGTCCCCCTTACAGACCCCCTTACAGGCCCCTCACAGTCCCCCTTACAGTCCCCCTTACAGGCCCCTCACAGTCCCCCTTACAGTCCCCCTCACATACCCCCTTACAGTCCCCCTTACAGACCCCCTTACAGTACCCCTTACAGTCCCCCTTACAGACCCCCTTACAGACCCCCTTACAGGCCCCTCACAGTCCCCCTCACAGTCCCCCTCGGGGCTGATGGCTGATCAAACCAACGTGTTGAACTCCCGTCATGTTGGTTCGTCTACTTTCACGGATCCTAATCCTGGTAGTAGGAAACCCAGCACACAGTTCAGCGTTACGCTGACGACACACACCGTTATGTCCCAGTACAATCCAGCATTCATAGCGTTGCATAGCGGACTCCTCAAAACATCTTGAAACTTTGACAAATGATGACAAAACAGAAATGATTTTGTTTGCCAGTCCCAAACCGGATGATCAGCTTGGAGCTATGACCGTACATGAGCCGCCTGGCAGTCTCGCCTCTGTCTGGTGACCAAGTAAAGCAGTGTGTTCAGTCATGCTCCTTTCAACGGAGGTTAATTAAAGACATCAGATCCCTCTTATCCTTTGTCCACAGGGTTGTCCGTAGCGTTATGTCTCCTCCAGCTGTAATGCCTGCACAGTATTACCCCGTCTCCCCTGCAGCGCCTTCCATTGATCAAACAAGCTGCAGACAGGATTATCACCTGTTCAAGAAAACAAGATTATAATGCTCCCAGTGCACTTTCAGATGGATTTGGAATTTTCTTGGTTGCGCTTCGAGGCTTTAAGTAAACAGATTGAATGAACGACCTACTACAGTGCTCCCTCTCAGATCAGCTGATCGTGGCCCTCAGCTGCTGACTATCAGGCTTCTCCAGTCCAGGCCCCACAACTCTGGAACTATTCACCATCTGAGATCTAGCAGTACGTTTGAATCACTTCTCAAATGATTCTTCTTTCAAAACGCATTTCATTGCATTTGTTTATCTATTCTGTTTAATTATTATTGCTTTGTTTTGTTTATTTATCTATAAGAAAACCACTATGGGGAAAAAAAAGTGTATTATGATTATTAGAAGCAAGGGTTCCCGGTCAAGCGTCCGTATGTGGCAAGGGAACGGT
Organism: Myoxocephalus aenaeus; assembly: GCA_038501785.1. Taxonomy (NCBI): domain Eukaryota; kingdom Metazoa; phylum Chordata; class Actinopteri; order Perciformes; family Cottidae; genus Myoxocephalus; species Myoxocephalus aenaeus. The sequence goes on from JBAMJR010000103.1 coordinate 1,333,662, forward strand.
TAGTTATATTTGATGCGTCTGATAATTGATAAAGCCATAAAGACTCACATCAACATAAGCTCCTCCCTACATGGCGGTGTGAACAAATACATCTCCAGTGAGCAAAACCAGGAAGAAACGTGTCCTCCAAATACAAAATAATGTACTCATATGTAAACAAATATAAGCAGACAAAGCTGTACCAAGGTTTTAACTGTATGTTTATTAATATGATTGCACTACGTCTCTCTCTCTCTCTCTCTCTCTCTCTCTCTCTCTCTCTCTCTCTCTCTCTCTCCCCTCCTGCTTGGATAGTTTGGTCAGCTGATGTTTCCTCTCAGCCAAACAGGATTATAGATTCCACAGCTTCCATCTGCAGAGCTTTTGATGCGTCAGGTTCAGCCCAGGGTAAAGACGTAGCGGAGCAGACACGCACTCACAGCAACACAACGCTCTCAGGTTTACATTGTGAATACTGTACAGGCTCCAGCCATGCTGCTCGTGGGTGAGCTTCAGCAGAGCGGTGGTGTGTTCAGGTATCTCTCAGGCCGTGGGTCAACATGGTCGTGCTTGTTGAGAGTGAAACAAATCCTAAGCGGCTTTATGAGAAGTTCTTTAAGCAGCGGCACACTGGTGAGCTCGTCATTTGCAAATCAATGCTGTGCAGCCAAACATTGTGCAATCCCAGAGTGGTTGGTTGCAAAGCTTTACACATTTTCAAGGACGCAAAGTATGTCAGGATTAATTTGGGGGGAAAAGTGCATGCAAAAAAAATGTATTAAGTAAAATCATTTAAACAACCTATAGGGGACACACCCTATGTTGACAATATTAACATTAAACTTCCCCACTTGATTACTTATATTACACTTTTTCGTTTTCTGAAATGCTATGTTCGGCTTTATATTGTAAAATATTTGAAACTAGAAACTATGGTAAAGACACGGTGAATAGGGTAAAAACAAAGGACTCTTCATCTTAATAAGGTTCTGCACCACAAAGATCAAACTGGTAGAATGGATATCTATAGAATATATATAGGAACCTATGCAGAAAAGACTTTATTTGTAGCTTTTGGTCTGAAGGACCTTCATCGGAGCATACAGGGCTCAGCTGGAATGGCAGATGTAGAAACAAACACTGTATGCAGACCCTGCTGGTAGAGGCTCCGCCTCCTGGGAACTACAGCTTTAAAGGGCTGAATGTGTACTGAGAGGCTCACCAGTGGATGCCTCACTTAAACAACACAACACAAGGTGTGTGGAGCACAGTGTGGACAGAGCAACACATACACCATGGAGCCCTCTGGTAATATATCATCTCATCACATAGTCAATGGGGCTTTGACAGGGATCAGACTTCAGCCACCCTGAATCAAACATCCACAGATCTATAAGGAAGAAAAGAGAAAAGCTCAAAGTTAAGGGTATGAAGATGTCTGACAGTGAGTTGGTGTTTTGAGGTAAAGGTTGGATTGGTCCGCTGCCCTTGAGACAGTGATCCTTTAGTGTTCTTTCTAAGTCCAAAATGGTGATGATTGGTCAAATTCATCCAATTTGACAATTGCGTGACTTGCGCAAGAACACAATGTCAAATTTGGCAGAATTTTCTTTAATTATAGCAATTTCAGGAGAGCAATTTTGTGGAGGGACGCGCGGCTCGGGGTATTCATCCTCACTGATCCCTGAAAGCAGCAGCCTCCTGTCCTCAGACTCACAGCAGACCTCTGAATAACATTACCGCAACAACGCGTTCCTGTAGGTACATGTTGTACAACATCAGGAGGATACGTCCCCTTCTCACCCAGAAGGCGACACAGGTTCTGGTCCAGGCTCTGATCATCTCGCGACTTGACTACTGTAACTCCCTCCTGGCAGGTCTACCCGCTAACGCCATTCGACCTTTACAGCTCATCCAGAATGCAGCAGCTCGACTGGTCTTCAACCTCCCGAAATTCACCCACACTACCCCGCTCCTCCGCACACTCCACTGGCTACCGGTGACCGCCCGCATCCGCTTCAAAACATTGGTACTTACGTACCGTGCCACGAACAGATCGGGTCCTATCTATATTCAGGACATGGTAACACCGTACACCCCAGCTCGGGCGCTCCGCTCGGCTTCTGCTAATCGACTTGTAGCTCCGTCACTACGAGCTAAACACTCAACAAAGTCAGACTGTTTGCTGTCCTGGCTCCTCAATGGTGGAATGAGCTCCCCATTGACATCAGGACAGCAGAAAGTCTCTACATCTTCCGTCGAAAACTAAAAACGCATCTCTTTCGACTACACCTTGAATAAGGAAGGTAGCACTGTACTAGCACTCTAGTAGCACTTTGATGTCTCTTATTGATAGCACTTTTGTAATTTTCTGTAATTTTTGTAATTTAACTCTATTGAAGAAACTGTACTTTAGTGATTAGTGATTATTGATTATTGATTCTTGTTGTTCTGAGTTTGTACTCATGATTGAATGCACTACTGTAAGTCGCTTTGGATAAAAGTGTCAGCTAAATGACATGTAATGTAATGTAATGTAACTCAGACCCTCTGAGAGCTGCCACAGTGTTACAGCTGTCGTCCGCCGGTGTGGATGGGAACAGTTTTCTATTCACACCAGACTCATCTCCTGCTGCCTCGCCTCGACTTCCTGTCAAACACCCCACCTGACAGCCCTGACAGGTGTGAGGAGGAGAATACCTCAGTCATTTCACAAAGTGATTGTACGTTTGTCTGCTGTGGATCCAGTTTTCATCAATTTTTCATCACGTTAATTAAAGGCAGGGTCGGTGATCTGATTTTGGTTTAAATTCTCATTACTTCCTGACAGCAATCAATGAATCAAAATGCTCTGACGAAAAGAAAACGGTATCGGTGTCGATCTCCTGATTGTAATGACTGTGTGCAGTCTGCCGCACGTCACCGAGGTTTTCTACAAGTGGCTATTTTACCAGCTGTGAGCACCGACAACCGCCATGTTGGTTGCTTATATTCGTTATGGTCATTTTGGAGGAGTGGCTTCGGAGGGCTGAACTGTCCAATGTTACCGACTTGGTAACTTTCTTGCTAGAATTAGCAACGTTTGTAGCTAACGTTGCTAGCTAGTTTCATTGGATGGATTTTTCAATTGCATGATTTTCCAAATCTAGCGTACTCATGCTAGTTTCTCAAGACTACCAACGCTAGCTTTACATGGAGGGTAACCCTACTTAAAGCGCTCACCTGTAGAAGTAGCATGTTTCTAGTTATTCTCACGGTTAGCCCTTACCACAGTGGAAACCTAGTGGTTTCCACTGTGAAGTATGAAGCCTTCATTGTATCCAGAGGGCACTGCGTGTCAAGTGATGCCACTTGAGTTAACACGGTTGGAGCTGAACACAACTGATTCTCACTCCATTGATCAGTGCCTCTTGGCTTTGGAAATGGAATTGCATATAGACCTCCTTTAGAGACTGGGACTTGTGTGTCACTCGCTAGTGACTTGAGCCGTTACTCACTTGTTAGTGTCGGTCAAGTTAACTTGAACAACACTCTTTTTTTGTTGCCTCAACCTAACTTCCTGTGAAGACAGAAGTATATTCTATGAAAACTAAAGCTAAAGTGGTACCTAGTGAGTCAATCTCCGATGCCAAGGGTCACTGATCTCTGCTGCAGGCTAGAGGCTCCAGGCTATATGGGCCACTACTGGCATATGGACTCAGATCTTCAACCGCTGGTCATGTTGCATTGTGGGTAATGTTGTGCGAGACAGAAGAGTGTGTTCAATAACAAAGGCAATATCTGTGAGGATTTGGGCCTAACCCTGAGAGTTCTGCCCACAGCTGCGCCTCTTCCCTGATCAGCTGATTCACAGCTGATTCTCGTTTCCTCTGATTACCTCCTGCTGTCAAATACTCCGGTCTTCCTCACCTCTGGTGTCAGTCCGTACCGTCTTCACCGTCTGCCAACCTGGTCCTCCGCCCGTGAGTGGCTCGGTTGGCTCCTGTGAGTCTTTTTCCTTTTGGACATCATGCTTGGTTTTACCTTCCTGCCAGTGTCGAGCCTCGGGTTTCACCTGCATGAAGAGAGCCTCCCGCTCGTTCCACGGAGTTCCGCGTGGAGGCTTGAGGATCCTGTTGCCTGTCCGTCAGCCCGCCGTTAACAGCCACCTTCCGGCTTGGACCGGAGAGGAGTTCGCGGACGTTATCAGCCACTTTCCGGCTTGGACCGGAGAGAGGTTCGCGGACGCTTCACGGCCACCTTCCGGCCCAGGATGGAGCGCGCTCCCGCGCTCCCATCTACAGAGTCCGGTAAAGTTGGAAAGAGATTCACAGATTCGGACTTTCCGGATCAATAACTCTTTCGCTAAACGGTGTTAAAACACAAACGACACCTCTCTGTAATCGTAGTGATGCAGACAACAAGCTACAACCTTCATTTTACAAAAACGGGTCGTTCTCCGAGCTGTAGGGTAACATTGTTCTCTATGTACAGCCGGCTGTGAGACGAGTGCGCACAGGGGCGCAGGGACCGTCTGCAAAGTGCAATGCAGAAAATACATACTACAAAAATATTCAATTACTTCACTATTATGAATTGTAGCATTACCAAAATAATGTCATACATCAATGGGCTCCCCCTTGGTGTACTACAGTTGTCCTTTTGAAGAAATATGATTTCTCTGATTTTCTATTAATATTTATTAATATTTAATGCAATTAATATTCAATAGCGTCACAGTAATAAAGTTTAAAAACAAAAAAATCATGTCCTGCATCAATGGGCTCCCCCTTGATGTACTACAGTTGTCCTTTTGAAGAAATATGATTTCTCTGATTTTTTGTTAATATTTATTAATATTTAATGCAATTAATATTCAATAGCGTCACATTAATAAAGTTTAAAAAGACAAAAATCATGTCCTGCATCAATGGGCTCCCCCTTGTTGTACTACAGTTGTCCTTTTGAAGAAATATGATTTCTCTGATTTTTTATTAATATTTATTAATATTTAATGCAATTAATATTCAATAGCGTCACATTAATAAAGTTTAAAAAGACAAAAATCATGCCCTGCATCAATGGGCCCCCCCTTGATGTACTACAGTTGTCCTTTTGAAGAAATATGATTTCTATGAGTTTTTATTAATATTTATTAATATTTAATGCAATTAATATTCAATAGCGTCACAGTAATGAAGTTTAAAAACAAAAAAATCATGTCCTGCATCAATGGGCTCCCCCTTGATGTACTACAGTTGTCCTTTTGAAGAAATATGATTTCTATGATTTCTATGAATTTGTATTCATATTTAATGCCTATTAACTATTATAATTATAATGCAGTGTAGGGCCAACACATTCTGTTCAACACCAGGAATCCTGTGTTGGTAAAGCTACAATACTTTTTTCAGAAGATCTCTTTTAATGATCTCAGTTTGGGTTTTAGGACAAAGTGTAGTGGCACCAATTTGTCGTCAGTCACTGGGATATCTGATGATTATGCAAAACTACCGTGTTTTTAAGATTGTTTGCTCAATTTGGATTATTTTGAACCAAAATGTGTTTAGCAACAACACTACGGTGCCCTATTTGCTTTCCAGAAATCAGTATATTTGTTAAGAAGCTCTTTCATGTATTAATATACAGACTCAAGTACACCAAACATCTTATATTAACTAAATGCTTCTTCTGAGATAACATTTGACCCAGTGGCCATTAGTTAAAGTCTGTTAGTATCTGTGATTTGGTCAAACTAGTGCAATTGTAAACCTATGTTTTGTACTTTGTATATGTCTTGAATTAAAAAATAGTATCACATATATTAAGATAAGAGCCAGCATAAGTAGTTCACTCATTTAATCTTCAAGAAAGAATACATATCAATATACACATATATTGTTATGCTTGAACAACATTTTGAAGATTTTGATGCCTACTTAGATTGGGCTGTTACACAACACACAATACCAGGGGGTCTCTTTCTTTGGTATTTCTGCTGCTGTCATACCAAGGCACTGCGTGTGAAACCATCTTGTACACTTTCCACATTGAATCTACATGGGGATAAATACATTACACATATTAAACTTGTATAAAACCTGTAATGCATGAAAGTTAACAATATTTGATTACTAATGTTATTCCTTGAATTTCACTCCAGGTTATCTACAGATTATCCACCACAACTCAGAATGTCTGTTTATGTCTCAAAACATTAAGTCTCACCCAAACAGCATCAACAGAACTTTTGGGCAGGTCCTCAGTTCCACAGAAGGAACAAAGCTCATCCTTTGAAACTGGAAATAAATACAAGTATATTATTGTCAAGTTTGTATAAATTAAAAAAAATATTCATTTAATATTTTGAACAAAACCTGATCCTTTCAGAATTTCTTCAGCCACGTCTCTTCTTAGCTTTTGAAGAGATTGTTTTGATGAGTCGATGTGAAATGTCTGCGGAATGTTTGGAAATTCCATCACCATCATCTTGGCCATCTGTACGAATGGAAAAACAACACACCTTGTATGAATTTACATAGTAAAACAGCATTTTGTTTAATCTATCAGGAAGACAACAAGTTGCATTAAATAACCTGCATGACAAAGATCCCACAACTGGTGTCATCTTTCTGGCAGGTGTGGCTTATCTGGCCAGGCTGCCACTTGATGTTAACCCAGTCCTCCTTTCCAAGTGTGTTCCGGCGCATCTTGAAATACTCTCTGCAGGATGAAAGGAAAATAATTTTGGTTTACTTACTTTGTGGCTTTACTAAAGGTGTGTATAACATATCTAGTTCCCATAATCTCATTAATATTACCCAAATCTGTGGCCAGCCTTTCTGGAGTCCTCAACTTCATTTGACCCTTGCAGTGGATCAACCACAAATATGCGGTTTGAAAGGGCATGAAGATACTGTTTTAAGAAGTAATATATTGTTAAAGCATGCCATCTTTCAATTTTACCAAAAACAACAGCAACAATGATAAAATAATGTTTTATTTATGTAAAACTGCAAAATCACAACGACAGTTGTATATGTATTCTACAAAAGATAATCACAAGTGTGAGTACATAAAGGAACAAAACATTTTAAATACGCATATTTTAACATTGTATTTGATAGTACTGAATGACTTCAAGTCAGATTTGTTGAATGTGAGTTCCACAATATGGGGTCATACTCAATCAAAGAAGACTCAACTCGTTAGAGTAGCAGTAGGGTCTACCAATGGGATCCTGTTTGATGATTCAAGTGCTTTGTTTGCCCAATATTTGTATATTTTTTTTCATTAAGATTGGGATGACGACCATGGAGACATTTAAAACTAAAAGAACAATCTTAAAATCAATCCACATGCATGTACAAAATGCAGCTGCATTAGATACAAATATCAGGATCCTAAATCTGTCACTGTCTGTAAATCTATTAATGACAATTTCTTTAAAATTACATTAACTTGTATTCAAACTTGTATTAAATATTAATGTAGATTTAGTTGTATTTACTTGATTGTAGGTTGTTATAAATCTTTAAAGCAATTTTAAGATTGATAACCTTAAAATACACAAACCATGACCCATATGAATGCTGTAAAGGCACATAGCGCGATATGAGCAGCTGTCATTCCACCAGACATTGCCCATAAGTCTTTCCTCGGACCTCTGTTTCCTTTTTTTACTCTTCCCATTGTCTTCAAAAGGCCTATCACCTATGAAAAAGGGGACAGACAAAGCTAGAACATTTGTTCAAGATAAAGTTTTTGAAGTAAAATCTTTTGGTAGTTAAATCAAAAAAGGTGGCCCTATAGGTAAATCAACAGTAGGCACTTTAAACATACAATATATAACCATCAATACCTAACTAAGAGCTAAAAAACAATACAAATTTGCTATTTTACAAAACTAAATATTTCTTTCAATACAGGCATATTAAAGATACATGCTGCCATGTTGTGAAAAGTCCCTCTCCCACCCCACAAACATACCTGCCCATGTACACCCACCCACATAGTGTGGTATGCATATAAAAATGTATTAACATTTCAGTTAATTAAATATGCACAAGAACTAGCTACAAATGTATGTTAGAGTCTCAACAGGTATACAATCATAGCTCAACTAACTATGTAATTTCTACATTGAAAAGACAATAAAAATAAATGATGACTTACATATAACCATGGATCTGGAGTGTAGGCACATTGGCAAAGGAATCCAAACGCATTAGGTATTTAAATATGTCTTTCCCAGTCATTGTGGTTTGCATTGAAGACTGACAAACTGAAAGATCACTGCAGATGGAGCTTAATTGAAAGTTGCTCCTGATTGGCTAGTGACTTAGTCACTCTCTGCATCCTTCATTTAATTGGTTATGGGGCTGATGGCCATGCGGAAGCCATGAGCTGATCTAATAGTAACCATTTAAATGCCAGGTGAAACTACACTGAATACATGGAAAGTTATTGAATGTTCTTTCCAATAAAAATGTACTATAATTGATGTAGGACATGATTTTTGTCTTTTTAAACTTTATTACTGTGACGCTATTGAATATTAATTGCATTAAATATTAATAAATATTAATAAAAACTCAGAGAAATCACATTTCTTCAAAAGGACAACTGTAGTACAACAAGGGGGAGCCCATTGATGCAGGGCATGATTTTTGTCTTTTTAAACTTTATTACTGTGACGCTATTGAATATTAATTGCATTAAATATTAATAAATATTAACTGAAAATCAGAAATCATATTTCTTCAAAAGGACAACTGTAGTACACCAAGGGGGAGCCCATTGATGCAGGACATGATTTTTGTCTTTTTAAACTTCATTACTGTGACGCTATTGAATATTAATTGCATTAAATATTAATAAATATTAATAAAAAATCAGAGAAATCATATTTCTTCTAAAGGACAACTGTAGTACATCAAGGGGGAGCCCATTGATGCAGGGCATGATTTTTGTCTTTTTAAACTTCATTACTGTGACGCTATTGAATATTAATTGCATTAAATATTAATAAATATTAACAAAAAATCAGAGAAATCATATTTCTTCAAAAGGACAACTGTAGTACACCAAGGGGGGGCCCATTAATGCAGGGCATGATTTTTGTCTTTTTAAACTTTATTAATGTGACGCTATTGAATATTAATTGCATTAAATATTAATAAATATTAACAAAAAATCAGATAAATCATATTTCTTCAAAAGGACAACTGTAGTACACCAAGGGGGAGCCCATTGATGCAGGACATGATTTTTGTCTTTTTAAACTTCATTACTGTGACGCTATTGAATATTAATTGCATTAAATATTAATAAATATTAATAAAAACTCAGAGAAATCATATTTCTTCAAAAGGACAACTGTAGTACATCAAGGGGGAGCCCATTGATGCAGGACATGATTTTTGTCTTTTTAAACTTTATTAATGTGACGCTATTGAATATTAATTGCATTAAATATTAATAAATATTAATAAAAAATCAGAGAAATCATATTTCTTCTAAAGGACAACTGTAGTACATCAAGGGGGAGCCCATTGATGCAGGGCATGATTTTTGTCTTTTTAAACTTCATTACTGTGACGCTATTGAATATTAATTGCATTAAATATTAATAAATATTAACAAAAAATCAGAGAAATCATATTTCTTCAAAAGGACAACTGTAGTACATCAAGGGGGAGCCCATTGATGCAGGACATGATTTTTGTCTTTTTAAACTTTATTAATGTGACGCTATTGAATATTAATTGCATTAAATATTAATAAAAAATCAGAGAAATCATATTTCTTCAAAAGGACAACTGTAGTACACCAAGGGGGAGCCCATTGATGCAGGACATGATTTTTTTGTTTTTAAACTTTATTACTGTGACGCTATTGAATATTAATTGCATTAAATATTAATAAATATTAATAGAAAATCAGAGAAATCATATTTCTTCAAAAGGACAACTGTAGTACACCAAGGGGGAGCCCATTGATGTATGACATTATTTTGGTAATGCTACAATTCATAATAGTGAAGTAATTGAATATTTTTGTAGTATGTATTTTCTGCATTGCACTTTGCAGACGGTCCCTGCGCCCCTGTGCGCACTCGTCTCACAGCCGGCTGTACATAGAGAACAATGTTACCCTACAGCTCGGAGAACGACCCGTTTTTGTAAAATGAAGGTTGTAGCTTGTTGTCTGCATCACTACGATTACAGAGAGGTGTCGTTTGTGTTTTAACACCGTTTAGCGAAAGAGTTATTGATCCGGAAAGTCCGAATCTGTGAATCTCTTTCCAACTTTACCGGACTATCTACAGTCAGTTCGCTGCCGTCCCGTCAGCGGCTTCTAGGTGCGCGTGTACGCGCCTCTAGTCAGCGTCCCACCTGCCCGCTGTTCGTGACTGTCTGCGCCCGGACCTTGTTTGTTTGTTTTGCCCGTCTGTCTGTTACTGTTTACCACCGGACTTTGTTAGTTTCTTCCTGTTCCCCTGCTGCAATAAACCTGGTTTAACAACGATCTCAGTTGTCCTGTCGCTGCATTTGGGTCCGCGAATACACCACACCACGACAATATCTTTGGCTAGAATGTGTCCAACAATGTAAGTGTAGTGTAATGCTGAATGGGAGTAAGCTAACACTCTCTGGGTTTTGTTTCCTCTGTCCTCTTACTGCTCTGAGTTACTGCTCACAAGGTGATACATTGGGGAAAAACAACTCGAAAAACTAAAACATAAAGCTTCCATAAATAACGCTCCAGGAGATATCAGACAATGGAACAAATATACAAACGTGTACAAACACAGCTCCGTAAGCACAAGACACAATACATGAACCCCAACAAGACTAAATCTACATCTACATCCATCAGAGCCAAACACTGTTTATCTGATCCTCTTTGTAAACCAGTAGTCTGCAATACACATAAAACAGAGAGGACCTCATCTATTATGTTTTTCTTCTCTCTTCCAGCGGCTAATGGCTACCTTGTGTGTGTACCGACTCAGGGACAAGTATCCATGTTCCTCATGCTCCAGATATGACAGAGGAGGTTCAGCAAAGAGACTCGGGAGCATTGTAAATTATGGAAAGAATGTCTTTATCAGAGGACACACGCCTGCTGCTGCCATGTGGGATTGGGTAGTGCAGCCGAGCTGATGAGGAGGATACAAAAGGAGATGTAAAACACGTCTTTGGTCATAGTCAGTGAAAATAGAGTTCAGTGAGTTACTACCCCCTGTGTTAGGATTGCATCTTTTATTAATGAAACTAGAAAAGTGCACTCAGTAGAGTGCAGATCTCTGCCTGGTGTGTCCCTTTCCCTCACAAACAAATATGGAGGCAAACGTAACAGAAACAGACATCTGTGCTTTAGCCTTATGCTGTGTTCACACCGGACGCGACAGGATTACCGCTTACCGCTTCAGTTTGGTCGCGCGAGTGAAACGAGGGTGTTCACACCAAACGCCACAAAGACAAATCGCCCCGCGACAAAGGGGGCGTGGCTTATCGCAGTCGGGTCTCTCCGTGAAAAAAAGCTGTCTTTTCCGCTATCGACTATGGAATAAATAACCACTAGTTCTGCTTTATACTTGTTGTGGAAGTCCCAAACATGTCTGAACATCAAACGCCCTCGTGTTTGGGTTCATAATATTATCCGTAGCCGCACACAGCTCGGTGGTTTCACCGACTCCTCCAGGAACTGCACCGGTCTTATCTCCGTAAAACAGATACCGATTATGCCATCCACCATGGAAATAAGCACTAGTTCTGCTTTATACTTGTTGTGGAAGTCCCAAACATGTCGGAACATCAAACTCCATGGTGTCTGAGTTCATAATATTATCCGTAGTCCCACAACAGTGTCTGAATGAAGCCACTACCAGCGCTACTTCTGGCGGAGCAGCAGCAAGACGGCGGTGGTGACGGGCGGAGCTTCTCAACGCTGATTGGCTGACGCAACTATGACTCACGCGACTTTGTCGCTGGAGTTGGGATATTTCAACTGGCGCGACTTCGCCCCGCGTCCTTCGCTCTGTTCGCCCCACGTCAAACATTCTGTTCGCGCCGCCTCAAACGCGCACGTCGCGTCGCCCGGCGGAAATGTTGCGCCGTCGCGTCTGTACGTTGATTTAATCTGGTCGCGCGACAAAATCGTGTCGCGTCCGGTGTGAACACGGCATTAGAGGAGGCAGCAGTCAATAACAGTGTGACTAAAAACGTGTTAATCACCGCAACCACGAAAGGTCCTTGAGCATGCAGTCATAAATGAGCACAAAATACATGTTGCTTATGGGTCCAATAGAGACCAGCTGTGGACAGACTCAGAGACACACACACATTACATTATCTCCTGGCAGATATACTAATACAATGTTGCTGTTTATCTCTTCTTGTGTTGGATGTTATCTTTAAGCAACAGACTTGTATTGTCGATGTCCGTTCTGTTTAGTCACAGTGAAGCAATACATCAGACAGGACGCAGATATTTTTAGACATGGCCTCACATCACTTTCTCCCCATACTCTCAATTCATAAATCATAAAAGCTGGTGGATTCCTCCTACGAGTGGAAACAAAAGAATAAATGTCATCATAAATATTTGCAAGGTAAATTCAATGCTGCCAGTTAAATGGATTAACTTGTGTGCGTTTAGTCTACACTGACCTTTCAGAAATATGTTTTCATCTGAAAATAGTCTCCGGTTTAAATTAGTCATTTCCACACAGCCCCATAAATGTTTAGATGAGAAATCAATGAGGTTTTATTGGTTTTGTGTGGTCAATGCAGACATTTATCTGCACTTTCACTGCAACAACTCACAGCCCTGAGTTCTGCTAAAGGCTCTAAGATTGTGCGTGTTTAAAAAAAATAAAACAACAAAGTTGGTTGATGAACGGCTGACTTCTGCTGTGGAACGTTGCAGTTTAATGTTCTCAGCATGTGAACTACACTTTGATCTGTGTGGCCTGTAACGTCTGTAAGATATCGTACGAAGCATTTCATGAGAATACGTTGCAGCTCGAACACAACATATATGTTGCCTCCATTCTTTTTTTCTCACATCTCATGACAAACAACCACGACGCCTCAATTCTAGTTATTTATGTTCTGAGAAAAAGAATCGCCTGGCGGTTTTGATCAATGCATTGTATTGTACTCGGAGTTCTTTCAAGACATCAAGGTGGATCTGAACCATTTATTTTTTCTCCATGGGGGTTTGTGTTTTTTTTTCTCCTCAGAGGTGCAATATGATCAATAGCTGATTGTAGCTTTGTACTGAAATGATCATCAACAGATGAAGGCAGAGCTGCCAAAGACATGGTATCTGTTTCCACGATTACATCTTCTGCCATTTCAGATGTGAGATATTGTCTTTTTACACTATGTCTAGAATGTCAATGCAGCACATGAAGAGAGACAGATAATTCAATTAAGTGGTGATCAGACAGTGGAATGACGAGCTGTAAGTGTGACCACTGAGTTGATCAGTTGTCTCCGGTGTTCAAAGACACCATCATCCCCGTCCCCAAGAAACCCAGGATCACAGGACTCAATGACTACAGGCCCGTCGCCCTGACCTCTGTGGTCATGAAGTCTTTTGAGCGCCTGGTCCTGTCCCACCTCAAAACCCTGACTGACCCACTCCTGGACCCTCTGCAGTTCGCCTACAGGGCCAACAGGTCTGTAGACGATGCTGTCAACATGGCCCTCCACTACATCCTCCAGCATCTGGACTCCCCAGGAACCTACGCCAGGATCCTGTTTGTGGACTTCAGCTCTGCCTTCAACACCATCATCCCATCTCTGCTGCAGGACAAGCTCTCCCAGCTGCACGTGCCCGACTCCACCTGCAGGTGGATCACAGACTTCCTGACTGACAGGAAGCAGCACGTGAGGCTGGGGAAACACGTCTCAGGCTCTCGGACCATCAACACCGGTTCCCCTCTTCTCCCTGTACACCAACAGCTGCACCTCCAGTCACCAGGTCAACGATCTGAAGACAGTGGTGATGGTTGTGGATTTCAGGAAGTACGCAGCCTCACCCGCCCCTCTCACCCTGTGTGACTCCCCCGTCAACGCTGTGGAGTCGTTCCTCTTCCTGGGCTCCATCCTAACCCAGGACCTCAAGTGAGAGCTGAACATCAGCTCCATCACCAAGAAGAGTCAGCAGAGGATGTTCTTCCTGAGGCAGCTGATGGTGCAATTCTACACTGCCATCATTGAGTCCATCCTCTGCTCCTCCATCACCATCTGGTACTCTGCAGCCACTGCCAAGGACAAGGGCAGACTGCAGCACATCCTCCGCTCTGCTGAGAGGGTGATTGGCTGCAATCTGCCATCCCTCCAGGACTTGTTCCAGGACTCTGAAGCGACCCCTCTCACCCTGGACACGACCTGTTGGAGTCCCTTCCCTCTGGCAGGAGGCTGAGGTCCATCAGGACCAAGACCTCACGCCACACCAACAGTTTTTTCCCATCGGCAGTCGGGCTCATCAACAGGGCCCGGGTCCCCTACTGACTGACTGTCATCCCAGACAATTTCCTACCGGTCGCCCCCCTGCACAGCCCTTCATACCTCATATTTAAATACACTTGTCACTTTCACATTATACTTACATTACACTTCTGTGTCATCTGTTTGTCTGTGCACTTTATTTGTATATTATATTGTAAATGTAATATGTTCCTATTTCTTGCACTGTGTTTATTGTCTAATGTTATGCACCACCCGCCATGACAAATTCCTTGAATGTGAAACATACCATTCATTGTCAATGTCTATATTAAAATCACCAATAGTCATATCAATAATAATAGTTGTATTGTCATAGTTAGAGCTGATTATAGTTTACAGATCAGAGATCTTTTAACAATAAATGTATGCGTGGCTGCAGAGCGTCAGTACACCTGATGCCCTCATGAGTTTGCGAGGTGGTTCCCATCAGAGCGGCAGATCGTCTGTGTTTAGCCAGGTTTCAGTTAAATAGGCACTCAAACCCACACTCCAAAATTATTAATCAAAATAGTTGGTATACATACAACGCTAAAAATGTACTCCGCTGTGAGTTAGGAGTTTAGATCTGGTCGGAGACGGAGAATGTGTTGAGTTACCAGCTTGTATTACCAGAGCCAGCTCACATTCACTGAGACACGTGGGCACGTTTCTCCAGCGTCCCTGGAGGAAATCTGTGTCCATAACAAATAACTACATGTTGGTCCTACTTTGCACCTGCAGCGTAGTCTTGTCGAAACTGGACCCATAACACTATTAATTCATATGCAGAGTTTCTTTACTACATGTAATGCAATGACTCCTTTTACAGCTATGTTAGAATAAAATACATTTATGATATTCACTATTGAATACAAATGTAAGAATATGGATTGAATAAAATGCCCAATCTTTATATAAAACAGAGCAATGACTATATAAGCAGAGCCGCTAGCGGATGCTTTAGAAACTCGTCCTCCCTCCAAGCATCCCTGCATGGCCCTGCAGAGACATCCTCTTCAGCTTTTAGTCACAGCATTAATAGAAAGAAAACTACTGTAATGTACAAAATAAACAGCATCTGTCCATGTGCAAAGTATAGTAACATACTGTCCTAAAGCACAGCACTCAGGACAAAATAGAACAAAATGATCAAACTGTCTGGGCTCTGATGATGGTGATGGTGAAGAATGTCTGTAAATGTCCACAAACGTGTTAAAAGCTTGAGATCCACGATAAAAGTCCATTTAAGACAACTTCAATGAGTGCTTTGTGGGCAGGAGAGGTTTTCTGCATCAATGCCTTCTCATGATCCTCCCGCTGTGTGTAGGACGTTAGTCCCTAATGGTGCCATTCAAAGTAAAACAGCATAAAGCAGCTGTGCTTCAGGGAGGGACTAACCTATCTGGTCTGATTGTTGTCCTAGTTTTAGTCTTAGACCTTTCACAGTTCATTTTTTAAATATCCAATTCAATGTTATTCATATAGCGATGCAGCATCTTTAAGAAATATCTGTTCTGTGCTGCAACCAGAATGCTTCACTTCTGCTTCCTGCTCACGCGTCTGCTTCAAGCTGAGTACGTTCATGAGGAACACGCGACAGCTGGAGGCTCAACCTGTTTCCAAGAGAGAGGGGGAATAGAAGATGGGACTGAAAAAACAAAAATCAGATGACTACAATTTGACATATGCATGCATTTTCAGTAAAACACTCAAACTAATCAAAAGCAGGTGCCAAAATCCAAACATTATTTATTGTTAACACTGGGACGACGTGTCGATGTGGCCCAACTCATCCTGTTGGCTCTGGATCTGTTGGACCGGGTCCAGTGAGTGAAGCCTGGCAGAAGAACTTCAACTTGTAACGGGGATCCAGCTTCACTCTGAGAGAGCCGCCCGCTGCAGCAGCTTCACTCTGAGAGCCGCCCGCTGCAGCAGCTTCACTCTGAGAGCCGCCCGCTGCAGCAGCTTCACTCTGAGAGCCGCCCGCTGCAGCAGCTTCACTCTGAGAGCCGCCCGCTGCAGCAGCTTCACTCTGAGAGCCGCCCGCTGCAGCAGCTTCACTCTGAGAGCCGCCCGCTGCAGCAGCTTCACGCTGAAAGAGCCGCCCGCTGCAGCAGCTTCACTCTGAAAGAGCCGCCCGCTGAAGCAGCTTCACTCTGAGAGCCGCCCGCTGCAGCAGCTTCACTCTGAGAGCCGCCCGCTGCAGCAGCTTCACTCTGAGAGCCGCCCGCTGCAGCAGCTTCACGCTGAAAGAGCCGCCCGCTGCAGCAGCTTCACTCTGAGAGCCGCCCGCTGCAGCAGCTTCACTCTGAGAGAGCCGCCCGCTGCAGCAGCTTCACTCTGAGAGCTGCCCGCTGCAGCAGCTTCACTCTGAGAGCTGCCCGCTGCAGCAGCTTCACTCTGAAAGAGCCGCCTGCTGCAGCAGCTTCACGCTGAAAGAGCCGCCCGCTGCAGCAGCTTCACTCTGAGAGAGCCGCCCGCTGCAGCAGCTTCACTCTGAGAGCCGCCCGCTGCAGCAGCTTCACTCTGAGAGCCGCCCGCTGCAGCAGCTTCACTCTGAGAGCCGCCCGCTGCAGCAGCTTCACTCTGACAAAGCCGCCCGCTGCAGCAGCTTCACTCTGAGAGCCGCCCGCTGCAGCAGCTTCACTCACTGCAGCAGCTTCACTCACTGCTTTTAGTCTCAACTGTGAATTATTCAGCTGCAGTATGAATAGTGAAGCTCTCCCAGTGAGCGGCCGTGGGGTTAAACTGGTTCTCGGTGTGGGGCTCTGAAGGTGAGCTGCGAACACAGAGAAGACCCGGGGACACGCCGCTCCATCCAAGAGCTGAACACGGCTGTGAGGTTCATGCTCTCTGCCCTGGAGCCTTCATACAGCACTGCTTATGGGCTGGACCTTTACAACACAGTATCACGTTACCTCAGCAGGTGAAACATATTGACTGAGATGCTGTAGATGAAGAGAGCTCAAACCTCCATGTCTCACTCCAGTGATCTTGGAACAGATGTTGATGAAGTCGCTCAGGCTTTTCGTTTGCTGCCCCGCAAAGTTATAAAAGCAGCACATCCAGAAAAAGGTCAAAGACTTTGAACAAAGAAAATGAAAGAAGGAACCGAAGACCTGCAGACTGTCTGCTGGTCACCAGCAGTCTCATGTGTTGTGTCCCAGAGATCAGCGATGTTCAGCCAGTGTGCCGTGAGAGATCCTCAGGTGTGCCGTGGGGAAATGTCCAATTTCACTTAATCGGTCCCAAAAAATATTATTTAGTTGCCGCAAATAATGTTCCATTGTTGAGCGTCTGAGCTGCAATATAGTGGCTGGCCTAGTAATGAAATACTCTTCCATGCCAGCAGGTAGTGCAATAATGACCTACCATACATGTTGTATGATGCTACAATGTGACATTAATAATGATGACCATATATGCTGTATTATGCTACAATGTGACATTAATAATAATGACCATATATGCTGTATTATGCTACAATGTGACATGTTGTAACTTCTCTGGTTGTTGGTGTGCCGCAGGATTTTTTTATTGTAGAAAATGTGCCGCGGCTCAATAAAGGTTGAAAACACTGAACTATGTATCTGACTGTGACAGCGTACCTGAGTCCTGACGAGAATCAGCTGATCACCACAGCGGGGCCCCTGAAGGACGTGGCCCCTGAAGGACGTGGCCCCTGAAGGACGTGGCCCCTGAAGGGCGTGGCCCCTGAAGGGGAGACAAGATGATGCTCTGCAGCCCTCACACGCTGCACAGCAACATGCAGCGAGGTTAAACTCTCCCTGGAGTGGAACCATGGAGTCTGACTACTTTCAGAGAAATGACACCCACTCCTGTATATAGGCATTACAACCTTTAGAATTGCAAATTAGAATTATTATTAAAAAGAAGGTAATTGCAAGTAAAACTTTTTTATCATGTAATGAATTTTGCTACATTAGGCTTTGATTAAAAAAAGTGGCAATTGCACTTTTTCATTTTTGATAAACTGTTCATGTTCGTGAAAAAGTTAATCATGTTTGAGCTACAAACATTATCCAGTTCTTCAATCCAATCCAGTGGAGCTGAAACCGACTGCAGCTTTACCTGGATGAAGAAGAAGAAGGAGGGAACGGGTTGATGAGTGCATACGATC
Organism: Myoxocephalus aenaeus; assembly: GCA_038501785.1. Lineage (NCBI taxonomy): Eukaryota > Metazoa > Chordata > Actinopteri > Perciformes > Cottidae > Myoxocephalus > Myoxocephalus aenaeus. The sequence goes on from JBAMJR010000103.1 coordinate 1,352,268, forward strand.
ATCAGCTCTGTTGACTATCTATATATATATATATATATATATATATATATATATATATATATATATATATGTATATATATGTATATATGAATAAATGGGACTCCTAATGTATGAACGACGTGGAACACAATGTTTGGCTAGAGCATGTAGAGTAAAAATGCATGAAAAGCTGAGCAGGTTATTAATGGAAACCTGGATGAAGGATGCAGAATATAAGGTCTGAGTAATTGCAGCGACGTCACATGAATGTATGAACAGTTGTATTATCGCAAACAAAAATGGAAATTGAATTTCAGATATGTATTTAAATCACACATAACACAATAGTGAACAAGACTGTGGGCTTTTGTTCTCTAGCTCTTGGCGACCAGGGGAAGAAGATAAATACTGTAGCCGACAGATCAAAAAGAAGAGAGATGCAGCAACAATAGAACTACAATAAGAATAGAAATACTAACAATACAAATAACAGAGAATAGAATGATATTAATAGCAGAAATAACTATAGAAATATGACTACAACTTAATAATTAAAGCAATTTCAGAATCAACAATTGTCCTTATTTTTACCATACTGCTTAGCTATGAAACACGTTTAAATATATGCCTCTGTTCACACCCCATCCGCCCGAGCCCACGAAGCCCCCCCACCCGATTTTTCGATAATGAGGAAGTGCTTTTTATTTTCACTCAAACGCTCCTAAATCATCAACCACAGGTCCGATTTAATAAATTGAAACGGCTAAAGTACTCTAAACCCTTTTGAGAAGAGAAACGATGGACTACATTTAACAAAAAAGATCGTTATATTTGTATAATTACGTAATAAAGTAAAGCTCCTCAATATGACTGAGCGATTATAACGTTTCACTATTTAGCTAATTTAGTACCCCTAACAACGACGGACCCCTAATTTCGAAAAGAGTACCACGTATGTAACCGTGGAGACTGTGCGCATCTTTCAGTAGTAGGATCACTGTGTGTAAAGTATTGACGTCGTGAGCTGCGAGAAAGCAACGGCTATATTTCATTTTTTTTTTTCTCCGCGTTTTGAGGTCCTACGGTTTCGTCGTTCCTCAAAGGCATCTGAAACCGCGTCAGATGACACATGCGGAAGCAGACGGTCATTTCAACTAGTGGTTCATTATGGTGCGACGAAGATTTATGTACAAAAGGCTCATTTCTTTATTTCTGAACCGAAAAACATGAATTTTGGACTGGAAAGGCTTGAAAACATGTAATTGCTTGTGTTTATTGTGATTATTATTGCATATTTGGATGATTTAGGTCTTAATCTTTCTAAAGAGGTGCAGTATTACTTTGGGACATGATGGGAAGTCACCAAAAATACAATTCAAAAAACTTGGGGAGCGACCGAGGACTAATTTTTTGATCAGATTCTTGACTTTTGATCAAATTTATGCAGAAAATTAAAAAATATATATATTTTTTTATTTTTTTATTTTTAAAGGCAAGGAGTTGCTGATTCTTTAGAGATCAAGGACAATAGGGGCTGGTATTCATATCAAGGTCATATGAGCTGTAGAACACCTGTAGAAGCCCGCACGTACCCCTTAAGGGGTACGTGCGGGCTGATGAGGTTAACATATAATAATGTCAGAACAGATCAATAATATGTCAGCAGTCAGCGTACTTTCCTTCCCTAATGTGTTCTGTATGTGTTCTATACGTGTTCTATATGTGTTTTATACGTGTTCTATACGTGTTCTATATGTGTTTTATACGTGTTCTATTTGTGTTTTATACGTGTTCTATATGTGTTTTATACGTGTTCTATACGTGTTCTATATGTGTTGTATACGTGTTTTATACGTGTTCTATATGTGTTCTATATGTGTTTTATACGTGTTCTATATGTGTTCTATATGTGTTTTATACGTGTTTTATACGTGTTCTATATGTGTTCTATATGTGTTTTATACGTGTTCTATATGTGTTCTATATGTGTTTTATACGTGTTATATATGTGTTTTATACGTGTTCTATATGTGTTTTATACGTGTTCTATATGTGTTTTATACGTGTTTTATACGTGTTTTATATGTGTTTTATACGTGTTCTATATGTGTTTTATACGTGTTCTATATGTGTTTTATACATGTTCTATATGTGTTCTATACGTGTTCTATACGTGTTCTATATGTGTTTTATACGTGTTCTATATGTGTTTTATACATGTTCTATATGTGTTCTATACGTGTTCTATACGTGTTCTATGTGTTTTATACGTGTTCTATATGTTTTATACGTGTTTTATACGTGTTCAGCGTAAATGAACGTCGTGAACACATGAATATAACACATTTACGTGACACATACGTGTTCTATATGTGTTCTATACGTGTTCTATACGTGTTTTATACGTGTTCTATACGTGTTCTATATGTGTTCTATACGTGTTTTATATGTGTTCTATACGTGTTCTATACGTGTTTTATACGTGTTCTATACGTGTTCTATACGTGTTCTATATGTGTTCTATACGTGTTCTATACGTGTTCTATACGTGTTCTATACGTGTTCTATACGTGTTTTATACGTGTTCTATACGTGTTCTATACGTGTTCTATATGTGTTCTATACGTGTTCTATACGTGTTCTATATGTGTCCTATACTTGTCCTATACGTGTCCTCTACGTGTTCTATATGTGTTCTATACGTGTTTTATACGTGTTCTATACGTGTTCTATACGTGTTCTATATGTGTTCTATACGTGTTCTATATGTGCTTTATATGTGTTCTTATATGAGGGTGGAGAAGACGTCTACCTGCTGTGAGCATTGTTCACTCACTTCTCACCCTATGAACACATTGTTGTTGTATAATATTATCATTATAAAATGTATTAGTTTAGTCGGTCATGAAATGGTCAAAGTAAAAAAAAAATAGTACATGACAAAAACATCATTGAACACTATACCAAACATGTCATGTGTGTGTGTGTGTGTGTGTGTGTGTGTGTGTGTGTGTGTGTGTGTGTGTGTGTGTGTGTGTGTGTGGTGTTTGTTTCTGCTTCTGTCCCTTCTGGGCTACTGTAGAAACATGGTGGTGCAAGATGGCGGCTCTATAGATATAAAAGGCTTTTTTCTAAGCTAAGGAAAAGACTACGATTATTAGTTTCAAGTGACTGATTAAAACATAATTATGCATATTATATTTTATTTCTGGCAGTGAATCCCCCTAAATGTTACGATATAGGCCACTAAAAATATATAATGCAAGATAGTTGTTCATTCTTAACAGAACGTCTGAGGGCCTCTCGGGCCGTGACACCGTGTTGCATTATGGGTACATTAAGTACGGTCGAAAATAATATTTTTCCTCTTGTTCCTTCACTGTGAATCATGAATAAAAGAACCGACAACATAATAGTGTGAAAAAAATGAAGGGTCTGAATCCTTTTTGAAGCCTTGTTGAGAGAAAAACATGTTATTCTAGCAAATAAATAACAAAGGGCCTCGAGGGGAAACCATGACCTCTTCCTCTAGTAAGGCCTGAACGCAGCACGGTGGCCTGAACGCAGCACGGTGGCCCTCTTAGGAAAAGGCTGGTGCCTTCCTGGAATAGCAGATGCATTTAAAGTTCTTTTGTTCGGGGGTTTTTAAGTTGTGTCTAAATTCTGTGTTCATCTTCTTGTTTTGATGACTTTGAAAGATTCAAGTGAGAAGTGATGCAACTCCCTGTCACGCTTCTTTGGTGCATCGCAGGTTGATAAACGGAACACTGGAGTGCACGAGCTGCATCATAACTTCACGTTTTATTTCAGCAGTTAAATATTAAATTGTATTTTGCTGGGAGAAGACGCTGATGTCTAGGAGCTTCAGGAGGTAACAGAGGATCCCCAGCTGGGTTTGCTCTCCTCACAAAACACCCAAGTCATGTTAGGAATGGCTCCCAAACATCTTCCCCATGTCCGAGAAATCATTGTAATATTTATTTATATTTTATGATGTCTGCCTTTCACCAATTTGCTTTGCTCAAATTGCTTGGTGTATCTGTGTGAATGTTACATACATGTGTGGGTAACCAAAATGACTAAACATTGTATGACCATTGTGATTCTAATTGTGCGACATGTTTTCTCTGGTCTAAGCAGGTAGCAGGACACGCCTCCAGGATGGATCCTCATATCGGTTGACATCTGATTGACAGTTTCATTGAGATGAGTGGTGACGTTCTTATTCCAACTGAGGAGGTGTCGTAAGAAGCTAAGGACTGTGTGCAGAACATCAGTATAGTTCTGAACGGTTAGTCTAGTTCCTAGTCCACTACACATTTAGAGCTTATCCCTAGCTATCTTAACCTATCCTGGCACCTTACCAAGAGCCAAGGTCCATTAGAGGAAAGCTGCCATCAACTGACGCGACTGATAGCTGCATTCGATCAAAAGGGCCTCCCTGTCGGGTGGGGTTATCAGTGGAAGCTGGTAGACGTCAGGACACCAGTTTAAACCATCATTGGAGATCCGGACCCTTTAAATGGAGCACTGGTATTTCCGATCGCCCTGTCTGGGGCTTTTCTCCCGTTATGAGGTCTTCAGCGTCATCAGATGATCTTTATACCTCAAGAACTGTGTTTGTGTTCAAATGGCTGCTCAAGGCGCTTTGAATAAGATGCCTTTTTATCTCAAAGTCCCGGGTCGAATTTCAGTCCCAGTACGTTCCTGCTGAGAGCTGTGAGGCAGCTTTCTCCACTCTGATCATTATTAAAACCTAAAAGCAAGTACCGACCCGGCTCCCCGATGAGCTCCTGCACCAGTGCATGAGAATGGAATGGCACTAACTCCATTCAGACTACTTGCAGGGCAGGAAAGGAAGACGTGCAGAGAAAGAGGCGGCTGCTCTGAGCTCGGACTAATGCTATTTACAGTAAAGATATCTCTTTGTTTTCCATACTGCTATTGTTGAAATGATGTGGAAATGCATGTTGTTGATGTTATTTATGAGACATAAGGTGAACAGGATGGACTCTAGACATTATGAGGTTGTGACTTTTGATAGGAGGATATTTTAGTATATTTCATTGAAAACTTCTGCTTTAGACAGAGCCAGGCTAGCTGGCTTCTAGCTGTACCTTTACCTTAAACACAGATACTCTATGTATCAATCTTCTCATCTAACGCTCCACCAAAAACTGAAAATGCAAATTTCCCAAAACGTCAAACTTTTGCTTTTAGCTCCTTCAGCTCCTTCACCCCGGTGTGTGAGGAGAGGAACCGTAAGTCCTTCCTTCCTGCTGCTGTCAGGCTGCACAACCAGCTGCTCGCAGTAGACCACAAAAACACTTCAACTTCCACACTAAAATGTTTTTCATTACTGGTTATTATTTACATCACTTGTCTCTTGTTTACTTTACCCGTCTGCCGCTGTAATCCTGTAAATGTCCCCACTGCGGGACTAATGGAGGACTATCTATCTCATCTCATACTGTTGCATCGCTCTACTGGTTGTCCACTGGCTTTATGTTCTCTCCTATTGGTTCACCTTCACCACCATGTTGTAATGTCACTTCAGTTGTTGTCTTCAGGGACAGATGCTCCAGACGGACCGGCGGCCGATGGAGCGGACATGTCCAGACGTGTAGTCGGGGTGTTTCACGTCTGAGTCCTGGTCCAGTGTCCTGGATGAGAACAATGCCCTCACATTCACACATGGGCTGTTTGGATGAAGCTGAAACATCAGAATGCAGGTTGCACTGAAGTCAGGGTAATAAAAGAGATAATCACGTCATTCGTTTGAAAGCAGGACATCAGTTAGAGGAGCAGCAGTGGGACACGCCTCATTTGTCACTTAATAACCCGAAGATTACTGCTGTCTACGCTCGCATTTTAGAAACAGAGCTGCAGAATTCCTGCTTGTTCAGACAAAAGATGGAATATCACATTCTGCAAAGAACACGTAGCAGAAATGTTACTGAAGCTATGAGCATCTGTCTTCAACGACACATAGCAGTCAAACTTTCTCCACACACACACACACACACACACACACACTCACTCACTCACTCACTCACTCACTCACTCACACACACACACACACACACACACACTCACTCACTCACTCACTCACACACACACACACACACACACACTCACTCACTCACTCACTCACTCACTCACTCACTCACTCACCTCACACACACACACACACACACACACACACACACACTCACTCACACACACTCACTCACACACACACACACACACACACACACACACACACTCACTCTCACACACACACACACACACACACACTCACTCACACACACACACACACACACACACACACACACACACACCTACACACACACACACACACACACCTACACACACACACAAACGCACATAACTATGAACATCCAGCACGATATGAGCAAGATTTTCCAGAAATGCCTCCTTGAGTGGTTTTTCAAACTGTATGATGGAGCCCTAACAACAGCCCACATACTAATAACACAGCTTTTTGGAAAGATTAGGACCTAAAGAATCAGAATCATACTAGAACACAGCATTTGGGTGTTCAAAGGAGTTTCAGTCAAAAAACGGTGTTGTTCGGTTCAAAACTTTAGTTTACGTAAATACTTAAACTTAACGGTTACTTTAATGATGTTTCACACCAGATGTCTCTTCTCACAAGGGTTGAGGTATTGTAGCAATTTAAATGAAGTTAAACAACGATGTGGTTCTGGAGATAATATGTTGTTGTTTGTCTGATAATAGGCGCAGGGGGATTTTCACACCCTGTTTTTAAAGAGTATTTCATTATTTATTGAACAGACACTTATAATTCAGCTGAACAGACACTTTCCCCACAGAGGGTTCAGAGCTCTAACCCCGAGGAAAGGTTGAAAGAGTGCACATTACTTCGTAGGCCGAGGTCCAGCCTCGGTGCTGGCATGGTAGGTGCTGCTGTCCCAGGGAAGAGGCGACGCGTCAGACATAAACATTTGATAAGATGCATGTGGTATTTGGGTTTGGAGGTCAGGATGAGCGTCTCTCGTGCGCACAGGGTTCAGAGTTAAGCGATAAGTTACATCTGAAGAGAACAACGTGATCCATTTCCTCAACATTAGACTCCTTCTATGAGAACAGCTGTGTGGAAAACCTCCAGCTGTTTGCTCTGTAGCGATGTGCTGGAGTTTCAATCACAGATTCTCTGGTCTTTGTGTTGGTAAATAAAACCTGAAACGGCATCGACGTGGAAGCGAGTGACAGCAGAGCTAACAGAGCTAGCAGAGCTAACAGAGCTAACAGAGCGCTGTGGCGTCTGCTATGATTCTAGTGTCAATGTTTCTGCATCATGAAGGACACAACACGCAAACAATCTTGAGTGTTGGGCAAGTTACTATTTATGTATTACTTCTTCAAAAGCAATACGTATTACTTGGTATTAAAACTAATTAGTTACATTACTTTGTATATTACTATATTACTTTTGAAGTCTGAATCAGGCCCTTTCATTCAGTTTACACTAAGAGTTAAAGAACAGATGAAGTCATATCAAACATGAGAACACCAACAGGACAAAGTCATGTCCCCATAACTGTAGTCTGAGAGCCTGAAGATGTACAAAGGGGCGTGGCCTGTAGTCCCCCAATTATTGATCCTGCAGACCTGCCGACCTGACTGCGTTTGACGTAGCCGCTGCGCTACGTCATATATATATATATATATATATATATATATATATATATATATATCGGTATAGATGGAGTAACATCTCCAACAACCTAATAACTACATATTAATGTAAAACTATCATATAAAACTCTAATAGGACAGTAGCTGTAGCTATAAAATGCTCCCACAGGAGAGGTAATGGTGTGGGAAAGCACCCATCACACCCTAATGACTGAAGGTCTGGTTTCCTCCTTCCATTACAAGTGTCACACATATTCATATTGAACACCGTGTGTCTCATGGTGATAAATACTTCACATGAGAACAGTGTGTCTGTATCAAAATATTTCTCCAAAATGTCTACGGTTGTTTACCTACAAGATTCATACATGTAACCATTTCATCAATAAAAGGACTAAACACAACTACAAGTTATTAATTTGACTCGAACAAAGATTGTAACGATCAATGTCTTTGAGATGCATTCACAGGTCACACACATGACATGGAGCACACGTGTGTTCACATGCTTCAACCTCACCGATTTGTCCTTTTGTTAATGAATCTGTATTATCTATTTCATTGTTACTTCAAACTGAATTCAAAAGTCAATGTTTAAGGGTGTCCTAAAGTTGTGATTGTGTAATAATGTCAACCTGTCCCTCCCTGGTAAAAGTACTAACACATACACACTGTCATTCATTCACCTCCATTGTATTGGGACATGACAGTCATGGGCCTGCATGACAATGCAATAGAGCTAATGTAGCGTAAATGTCTTAATGAGAACAACCATATTTAAAACGTCTGTAGAAGCTCCAAAATATGCACCAGAAACACATTTAATTGATACTAAAGATGTAGATTGCACTCAATTTAGTCCATCAGGAATAAGTTTCATTATAACAGAATTTCAATAAACATTAAATCCACCTCAGGGCACCCTTAAAGAAAGGGAACTTGATAGCCAATCAATTAATTCAGTGTCTGAAGGTTACTGTTTCATACACACAATACCACATCCACCACCCCAACGTGTAGCACAGCAGCACTTTATACGACGCTAACGAGCCCTTTTTACACAGAAACCCATTATTTCCAATGACTTGCGTGGCACCACATTGGCTTTTTGCTACATTGAGCGAAGCCATGTGCACTGAAGCCAGAGCACGACTCTTGTTCTGTGAACGGCCCTTAAGTTCCCTAACTTCAGACTGGAGTGGGAGGGTGCTTGGGTTTGTTTCCTAAGGTAGCACCACAAACATGTACCTGATGACATCTACAACTAGAAAATTTCGCAAGAAATTTTGAAAGTGTGGCTACTACTGCCGTAAGACGTCGCAATATATATACATTACCGGTAGTGAGATGTGTTATTGTGTGTGTGTGTCTGCGTGTGTGTATGTGTAATAATAACAAAGTAAAAAAAAGTTTATAAAAAAAAGTCCTATTGTCCTTGATCTCTAAAGAATCAGCAACTCCTTGACTTAAAAAAAAAAAAAAGTGCACGTGACCGTATTACCGCAGTGCGCGCGCACGGTCGTTCACGCGCGCGCACGCGAAATTGCATGCGGCCGTTTACGTGCGCACGCGCGGCCGTTCACACGCACATAGACACACAGAAGCTAACTTCTTGCTAGGACACACACACACACGCGCGCACTTAGACACACACACAGTCAGGATGTCAGCTGACCAACTGACAGTTCCTCCTGCGTCTGTGGGCGCGTGTCTTGTTGCCATGGTAGCAGTCTTGATTAGCTAACTTTAAACACCTGTGTGACGGAGCAGAGGAGAGGAGACTTGACTGCTGATTTAATGACAAAACAACCTTTCAAACTATTGTATTTGACAGACAACCGTGAATCCCATCGCGAAAATAACGTCATCATGAGAAGCACGAGACTTCTGAGAACGTTTCCGTCTACTTAAATATTTGTAAGGATTTAGAAATGAGATCGTAAATCCAGTTTATAAAGTGCTCACGTTTGTGTCATGAGAAAAAATTGTGGTTCGAATTAACATGGCGGTTGATGGAGCAGTTGGCCGGACTTCATGTCGCTTTCAGGCTTGCTGACAAAAAAGTATAAGTTTGTTGGATTCCACGACGCATGTGTACCACAAGCACAATATTTCCTACGTTTTGATGTATAAATTATGCCTCAAAAGTAAATATTGTGGAGTGAATGGCAAAATACAAATACAAATACAGGAGTTAAAAAAAAAATCATTCTCACTCTAGCGATGACATCACCACTCTAACCTGCCCCATACACACCCATTGTAAACTCTGAAATGGTCCCAGAATTTTCCTAAACTTGAACAATAATTACATGAAAACTGTGCTAGCTATCAAAAAATGCCCAATTGGGCAAATATACTGCAGACTTTTGTCAACGTTTTAAACTTCAAATCATTTCTCTACGTTAAATTATGGCGAGTCACTGTGGGCACAAAGATCAGTGTTTTTTTTGCCGAAACTCCATTCAAGTGAATGGGACAATTTCTCGCCGTTTTTCGCGTTTTTCGGGAAAACGGCCGGTCGAATCAAAAAAATGAGTCATTCCAGGCGATTCCCGATCAGGCCGCACGTTTTGATGTATGTTTGACGCATGTGCTGGCAACGCTGCGGGAGGAGATACGGTCCAAAGTTTTGCGGAATAAGAAGAATAACTAGAAAATTTCGCAAGAAATTTTGAAAGTGTGGCTACTACTGCCGTAAGACGTCTCAATATATATACATTACCGGTAGTGAGATGTGTTATTGTGTGTGTGTGTCTGCGTGTGTGTATGTGTAATAATAACAAAGTAAAAAAAAGTTTAAAAAAAAAAGTCCTATTGTCCTTGATCTCTAAAGAATCAGCAACTCCTTGACTTTTAAAAAAAAAAAAAAAAAAAAAAAAAAAAAAGTGCACGTGACCGTATTACCGCGTGCGCGCGCACGGTCGTTCACGCGCGCGCACGCGAAATTGCATGCGGCCGTTTACGTGCGCACGCGCGGCCGTTCACACGCACAGACACACAGTCAGTTAACTTTGTCTAACACAAAGCTAACTTCTTGCTAGCAATCAAATACACTTCTCTGTCTCTCCACCATGTTCACGTGACTAATTACACACGCGCACACACACACACACACGCGCACTTAGACACACACACAGTCAGGATGTCAGCTGACCAACTGACAGTTCCTCCTGCGTCTGTGGGCGCGTGTCTTGTTGCCATGGTAGCAGTCTTGATTAGCTAACTTGAGACACCTGTGTCTCTGTCACAGGAGCAGAGGAGAGGAGACTTGACTGCTGATTTAATGACAAAACTACCTTTCAAACTATTGTATTTGACAGACAACCGTGAATCCCATCGCGAAAATAACGTCATCATGAGAAGCACGAGACTTCTGAGAACGTTTCCGTCTACTTAAATATTTGTAAGGATTTAGAAATGAGATCGTAAATCCAGTTTATAAAGTGCTCACGTTTGTGTCATGAGAAAAAATTGTGGTTCGAATTAACATGGCGGTTGATGGAGCAGTTGGCCGGACTTCATGTCGCTTTCAGGCTTGCTGACAAAAAAGTATAAGTTTGTTGGATTCCACGACGCATGTGTACCACAAGCACAATATTTCCTACGTTTTGATGTATAAATTATGCCTCAAAAGTAAATATTGTGGAGTGAATGGCAAAATACAAATACAAATACAGGAGTTAGTACAAAGCTCCTCGTGCTCTAGGGATGACATCACCACTCTAACCTGCCCCATACACACCCATTGTAAACTCTGAAATGGTCCCAGAATTTTCCTAAACTTGAACAATAATTACATGAAAACTGTGCTAGCTATCAAAAAATACCCAATTGGGCAAATATACTGCAGACTTTTGTCAACGTTTTAAACTTTAAATCATTTCTCTACGTTAAATTATGGCGAGTCACTGTGGGCAGAAAGATGAGTGTTTTTTTTGCTCTCTTCACGCCGAAACTCCATTCAAGTGAATGGGACAATTTCTCGCCGTCTTTCGCGCTTTTCGGGAAAACGGCCGGTTGAATCTCTTAGAAAAGTCATTCCGCGCGATTCCCGATCAGGCCGCACGTTTTGATGTATTTTGACGCATGTGCTGGCAACGCTGTGGGAGGAGATACGGTCCAAAGTTTTGCGGAATAAGAAGAAATATAGTCAATAAGCCCGCAGGAGAACATGAAGTGGGCTTTGCCCAGGGGTCTATGACCCCTGGAGCTGAAGCCACACTTAATAACTAGAAATTGCATTTCCTGCTGAAAATGCGTTGGAATGCTAAAAGCTGAAGCTTAAAGCTGAAATATTTGAAAGGATAGCTGAAAATATCAGAATATAGTTGAATTTAGCAGAAAATAGCAGAAAATAGCTGAATATAAAAAATATGAAATTATAGAATAATAGCTGAATTTTTTGTCAACATTTGAATGTTTAAAAGGTGTCTGTAGCTGAACGTATGCAGAACCTGTACGCTTTAGAAGTTGAAGAGGATTTTTAAATTTCCTCCATCGGATCCGTTCATTTAAATTTTCATGAAAAGATTAATAATTCAAAAATTGGAAAAGTCAGAAACATGAAAAGGTCATTGCCATTGTGTCCTAAGGAGCTGGACATTTTAATAGCTGAGCGGTTTCTGTAGCTGAATATATGAAGAAGGAGAAGAGATGGAAAATGCTAAAAGCTGAAGCTTAAAGCTTAAATATTTGAAAAGATAGCTGTATATAAAAAATAAGAAATTATAGAATAATAGCTGAAGGTTTTGTCAACATTTGAACATTCAAAAAGTGTCTGTAGCTGAATGAACCCTAGGGCTTCTTCAGGTGTTCTACAGCTTATATGACCTTGATATGTATACCAGCCCCTATTGTCCTTGATCTCTAAAGAATCAGCAACTCCTTGACTTAAAAAAAAAAAAAAAAAAAAAAAGTGCATGAGACTGTATTACCACGTGCACGCGCGCGGCCGTTCACGCGCGCGCACGCGAAATAGCACGCGGCCGTTTACGTGCGCACGAGCGGCCGTTCACGCGCACATAGACACACAAGTGATCTTAGTCCAACACAAAGCTCATGCTAGCAATCATTCACTTCCTCCACCAACAGCCTGTGTGTGTCCCCACAAGGTCGTTAAAACAAGAATGAGTGTGAAGCTGCACTGATTAGTTAACTTGAAGCACCTGTGTCATGAGTGAGACTGCTTTGAAGATGACCTCCATAGGCTTCAATGCATTATTTGTTTTCAGAAAAAGCTTAATATCTCAAGAACTTCAAAGGCAACATGCCAAAATAATTATATTTTCTGAGAGATAAGACTTTTGCGAACGCGTCAATGTTGTTTGTGTAACCTAAAAACCCACAATGTGTCTCTAGTTGCAGTTTCCAAATCAGGTGAGACCGTCAGGGGCGAGCCATTTTTTAGAGAGATATAACATGGGAGGCAATGGAGGAAGGAGGGTGACTCCCTCTCACTTATAGTCTGATTTAAACACGTCTGAATCTGTTGGATTCAAATCGACCCAATTTTACGAAGCACGACAAGATTTCCTACGTTTTGATGTATAAATTATGCCCAAAAAGTTAGTATTGTGGAGTAGATGGCAAAAAGCAAATACTTTTTAAAGCTTAAATATTTTTTCTCTGCCCCTCTGGCTGTGACATCACGCACTCTAAGCTACGCAATACACACCCATGTTAAATTCAGAAAAGGTCTGAAAAAAACATAAAACATAAACGCTGACAGTTAAAAGACTATTACAGATATCAAAAAGCTGAGTCATACGGTAACAGCTGAAGGTTTTGTCAACATTTGAAAGTTTAAATGGTGTCTCTACCTGAAAGCATGGCGAACCCTTTAGCTTTTGAACTTGAAGAAGTTTAAGCGGCTTTGAAGACTTTCTTCATTGGAATCCATTCATTTTTTTTTTCAGAAAAAGCTTAATAATTTGAATATTTGAAAAAATATCAAAAATATGAAATTGCAGAATAATAGCTGAAGGTTTTGTCAACATTTGAAAGTTTAAATGGTGTATTTAGCTGAACGTATGCAGAACCTGTAAGCGTTTGAAGTTGAAGAGGATTTGAAGATTTCCCCCATCCGCGGCCATTCATTTTAATTTTCATAAAAAGCTTAATAATTTGAAAATTTGAAAAGTCAGAAATATGAAAAGTCATAGCCATCGTCTCCTTAATGAGCTGAATATTTTAATATTTGAATGGTTTAAATAGCTTAATATATGAAGGAGGAGAAGAGGTTTGAAAAACGTACGGAAGAAATAGAATAATAAGTTGAACTAGAAATTGCATTTCCTGCTGAAAATGCGTTGGAATGCTAAAAGCTGAAGCTTAAAGCTGAAATATTTGAAAGGATAGCTGAAAATAGCAGAATATAGTTGAATTTAGCAGAAAATAGCAGAAAATAGCTGAATATAAAAAATATGAAATTATAGAATAATAGCTGAATTTTTTGTCAACATTTGAATGTTTAAAAGGTGTCTGTAGCTGAACGTATGCAGAACCTGTACGCTTTAGAAGTTGAAGAGGATTTTTAAATTTCCTCCATCGGATCCGTTCATTTAAATTTTCAGGAAAAGATTAATAATTCAAAAATTGGAAAAGTCAGAAACATGAAAAGGTCATTGCCATTGTGTCCTAAGGAGCTGAACATTTTAATAGCTGAGCGGTTTCTGTAGCTGAATATATGAAGAAGGAGAAGAGACGGAAAATGCTAAAAGCTGAAGCTTAAAGCTTAAATATTTGAAAAGATAGCTGAATATAAAAAATAAGAAATTATAGAATAATAGCTGAAGATTTTGTCAACATTTGAACATTTAAAAGGTGTCTGTAGCTGAATGAACCCTAGGGCTTCTTCAGGTGTTCTACAGCTCATATGACCTTGATATGAATACCAGCCCCTATTGTCCTTGATCTCTAAAGAATCAGCAACTCCTTGATTTAAAAAAAAAAAAAAAAAAAAAAAAAGTGCATGAGACCGTATAACCACGTGCACGCGCGCGGCCGTTCACGCGCGCGCACGCGAAATAGCACGCGGCCGTTTACGTGCGCACGAGTGGCCGTTCACGCGCACAGACACACAAGTGATCTTAGTCCAACACAAAGCTCATGCTAGCAATCATTCACTTCCTCCACCAACAGCCTGTGTGCGTGTCCCCACAAGGTCGTTAAAACAAGAATGAGTGTGAAGCTCCACTGATTAGTTAACTTGAAGCACCTGTGTCATGAGTGAGACTGCTTTGAAGATGACCTCCATAGACTTCAATGCATTATTTGTTTTCAGAAAAAGCTTAATATCTCAAGAACTTCAAAGGCAACATGCCAAAATAATTATATTTTCTGAGAGATAAGACTTTTGCGAACGCGTCGATGTTGTTTATGTAACCTACAGACCCACAATGTGTCTGTAGTTGCAGTTTCGAAATCAGGTACGACCATCAGCGGGGAGACATTTTGGAGGGAGATGTAACATGGCGGTGATTGGAGGAAGGAGAGGACCACCTCTCACTTATAGTCTGATTTAAACACGTCTGAATCTGTTGGATTCAAATCGACCCAATTTTACGAAGACCGACAAGATTTCCTACGTTTTGATGTATAAATTATGCCCAAAAAGTTAGTATTGTGGAGTAGATGGCAAAAAGCAAATACTTTTATGACAAAATCTGGAAGGCTCTGTGCACTCAAGCTGTGACATCACGCACTCTAAGCAGCGCAATACACACCAATGTTAAACTTAGAAAAGGTTGGAAAAAAGCATAAAACAAAAACGCTGACAGTTAAAAGACTATTAAAGATATAAAAAATCTGAAATTATAGAATAATAGCTGAAGGTTTTGTCAACATTTTAACAGTTTAAATGTTGTCTTTAGCTGAACGTATGCAGAACCTGTAAGCCTTTGAAGTTGAAGAGGATTTGAAGATCTTCCCCATTGGAAACCATTCATTTTAATTTTCATAAAAAGCTTAATAATTCAAAAAGTTTAATAGTTAAAAATATGAAAAGATATAGCCATCGTGTCCTGAAGTAGCTGAATATTTTAATAGTTGAACGGTTTCGGTAGCTGAATATATGAAGTAGTTTAAGAGGTCCAAAATACGTACGGAAGAAATAGAATAATAATAATAAGTTTAATAAAGAAGAGGATAACAATAGTTGGACTGCTGAAGCATTCCAACTAACTAGAAAATTTCGCAAGAAATTTTGAAAGTGTGGCTACTACTGCCGTAAGACGTCGCAATATATATACATTACCGGTAGTGAGATGTGTTATTGTGTGTGTGTGTATGTGTAATAATAACAAAGTAAAAAAAAGTTTATAAAAAAAAGTCCTATTGTCCTTGATCTCTAAAGAATCAGCAACTCCTTGACTTAATAAAAAAAAAAAAAAAAAAAAAAAAAAAAAAAAAAAAAAAAAAAAAAAGTGCACGTGACCGTATTACCGCGTGCGCGCGCACGGTCGTTCACGCGCGCGCACGCGAAATTGCATGCGGCTGTTTACGTGCGCACGCGCGGCCGTTCACACGCACATAGACACACAGTCAGTTAACTTTGTCTAACACAAAGCTAACTTCTTGCTAGCAATCAAATACACTTCTCTGTCTCTCCACCATGTTCACGTGACTAATTACACACGCGCACACACACACACACGCGCGCACTTAGACACACACACAGTCAGGATGTCAGCTGACCAACTGACAGTTCCTCCTGCGTCTGTGGGCGCGTGTCTTGTTGCCATGGTAGCAGTCTTGATTAGCTAACTTGAGACACCTGTGTGACGGAGCAGAGGAGAGGAGAGGAGACTTGACTGCTGATTTAATGACAAAACAACCTTTCAAACTATTGTATTTGACAGACAACCGTGAATCCCATCGCGAAAATAACGTCATCATGAGAAGCACAAGACTTCTGAGAACGTTTCCGTCTACTTAAATATTTGTAAGGATTTAGAAATGAGATTGTAAATCCAGTTTATAAAGTGCTCACGTTTGTGTCATGAGAAAAAATTGTGGTTCGAATTAACATGGCGGTTGATGGAGCAGTTGGCCGGACTTCATGTCGCTTTCAGGCTTGCTGACAAAAAAGTATAAGTTTGTTGGATTCCACGACGCACGTGTAGCACAAGCACAATATTTCCTACGTTTTGATGTACAAATTATGCCTCAAAAGTAAATATTGTGGAGTGAATGGCAAAATACAAATACAAATACAGGAGTTAGTAAAACAATCATCCTCACTCTAGCGATGACATCACCACTCTAACCTGCCCCATACACACCCATTGTAAACTCTGAAATGGTCCCAGAATTTTCCTAAACTTGAACAATAATTACATGAAAACTGTGCTAGCTATCAAAAAATACCCAATTGGGCAAATATACTGCAGACTTTTGTCAACGTTTTAAACTTTAAATCATTTCTCTACGTTAAATTATGGCGAGTCACTGTGGGCAGAAAGATGAGTGTTTTTTTTGCTCTCTTCACGCCAAAACTCCATTCAAGTGAATGGGACAATTTCTCGCCGTTTTTCGCTTTTTTCGGGAAAACGGCCGGTCGAATCTCTTAGAAAAGTCATAGCTCACGATTCCCGATCAGGCCGCACGTTTTGATGTATGTTTGACGCATGTGCTGGCAACGCTGCGGGAGGAGATACGGTCCAAAGTTTGGCGGAATAAGAAGAAATATAGTCAACTAGAAAATTTCGCAAGAAATTTTGAAAGTGTGGCTACTACTGCCGTAAGACGTCGCAATATATATACATTACCGGTAGTGAGATGTGTTATTGAGGTTATTGAGGTACATATATATATATATATGCCAACATTAGCGGTGAGGACTTGATGGTGTCAATATGAATGGGACAGCACTTTGCTTAAACATATCACGTGAATACATAAAAAAATATTGTGTACAATTGTGTATTTATTTTCTATTTAATACAATAATTCTCATTTGAGCTTTATGTTAAGATACAGTTAATTCATGGGGCTTTTATTTTGAAAGGGAAGACAGAAAGACAGACAGGTAGACAGACAGGATGCGTTACAATGCCTTGGGACTGAATATCTCCAAGTCATATGTGTGTGCAGATTTTCTACCAAACCATCTGTTAAACCCCAGATTTAGAGGCAAAAACATGCTCAAATCTCTAATAGAGTACATTCACCAGAGAGGAAACGAGCAGCCGATCGCAATGGTATGCTTGATTATTTTTCTGGACTTAATGTGAGCATCAGTGGAGCTGTTAGTCCTGATTCAAAGTGACATACATATGCGCGGCCGTATTAAAACGCGTGGACGTGCACGCGCACTCGCGGACGTGCACGCGCACGCGCGGACGTGCACGCGCGGACGTGCACGCGCGGACGTGCACGCGCACATAGACACACACAGTCAGTTAACTTTGTCTAACACAAAGCTTGCTAGAAATCCAATTCTCTCCTCTGTCTCTCCTCCATGTTCACGTGACCGTAATTACACACACACACACGCGCGCACTTAGACACACACACAGTCAGGATGTCAGCTGACCAACTGACAGTTCCTCCTGCGTCTGTGTGCCCGTTGCCATGGTAGCAGTCTTGATTAGCTAACTTGAAACACCTGTGTCATGTCAGAGACTTGACTGCTGATTGAATGACAAAACTACCTTTCAAACTATTGTATTTGACAGACAACCGTGAATCCCATCGCGAAAATAACGTCATCATGAGAAGCACAAGACTTCTGAGAACGTTTCCGTCTACTTAAATATTTGTAAGGATTTAGAAATGAGATCGTAAATCCAGTTTATAAAGTGCTCACGTTTGTGTCATGAGAAAAAATTGTGGTTCGAATTAACATGGCGGTTGATGGAGCAGTTGGCCGGACTTCATGTCGCTTTCAGGCTTGCTGACAAAAAAGTATAAGTTTGTTGGATTCCACGACGCATGTGTACCACAAGCACAATATTTCCTACGTTTTGATGTATAAATTATGCCTCAAAAGTAAATATTGTGGAGTGAATGGCAAAATACAAATACAAATACAGGAGTTAGTAAAACAATCATCCTCACTCTAGCGATGACATCACCACTCTAACCTGCCCCATACACACCCATTGTAAACTCTGAAATGGTCCCAGAATTTTCCTAAACTTGAACAATAATTACATGAAAACTGTGCTAGCTATCAAAAAATGCCCAATTGGGCAAATATACTGCAGACTTTTGTCAACGTTTTAAACTTTAAATCATTTCTCTACGTTAAATTATGGCGAGTCACTGTGGGCAGAAAGATGAGTGTTTTTTTTGCTCTCTTCACGCCGAAACTCCATTCAAGTGAATGGGACAATTTCTCGCCGTTTTTCGCGCTTTTCGGGAAAACGGCCGGTTGAATCTCTTAGAAAAGTCATAGCTCACGATTCCCGATCAGGCCGCACGTTTTGATGTATGTTTGACGCATGTGCTGGCAACGCTGCGGGAGGAGATACGGTCCAAAGTTTTGCGGAATAAGAAGAAAAATAATAAGCCCGCAGGAGAACATGAAGTGGGCTTTGCCCAGGGGTCTATGACCCCTGGAGCTGAAGCCACACTTAATAATAAGCCCGCAGGAGAACAAGAAGTGGGCTTTGCCCAGGGGTCTATGACCCCTGGAGCTGAAGCCACACTTAACTAGAAATTGCATTTCCTGCTGAAAATGCGTTGGAATGCTAAAAGCTGAAGCTTAAAGCTGAAATATTTGAAAGGATAGCTGAAAATAGCGGAATATAGTTGAATTTAGCAGAAAATAGCAGAAAATAGCTGAATATAAAAAATATGAAATTATAGAATAATAGCTGAATTTTTTGTCAACATTTGAATGTTTAAAAGGTGTCTGTAGCTGAACGTATGCAGAACCTGTACGCTTTAGAAGTTGAAGAGGATTTTTAAATTTCCTCCATCGGATCCGTTCATTTAAATTTTCATGAAAAGATTAATAATTCAAAAATTGGAAAAGTCAGAAACATGAAAAGGTCATTGCCATTGTGTCCTAAGGAGCTGAACATTTTAAGAGCTGAGCGGTTTCTGTAGCTGAATATATGAAGAAGGAGAAGAGATGGAAAATGCTAAAAGCTGAAGCTTAAAGCTTAAATATTTGAAAAGATAGCTGAATATAAAAAATAAGAAATTATAGAATAATAGCTGAAGATTTTGTCAACATTTGAACATTTAAAAAGTGTCTGTAGCTGAATGAACCCTAGGGCTTCTTCAGGTGTTCTACAGCTCATATGACCTTGATATGAATACCAGCCCCTATTGTCCTTGATCTCTAAAGAATCAGCAACTACTTGACTTAAAAAAAAAAAAAAAAAAAAAAAAAGTGCATGAGACCGTATAACCACGTGCACGCGCGCGGCCGTTCACGCGCGCGCACGCGAAATGGCACGCGGCCGTTTACGTGCGCACGAGCGGCCGTTCACGCGCACATAGACACACAAGTGATCTTAGTCCAACACAAAGCTCATGCTAGCAATCATTCACTTCCTCCACCAACAGCCTGTGTGTGTCCCCACAAGGTCGTTAAAACAAGAATGAGTGTGAAGCTGCACTGATTAGTTAACTTGAAGCACCTGTGTCATGAGTGAGACTGCTTTGAAGATGACCTCCATAGGCTTCAATGCATTATTTGTTTCCATAAAAAGCTTAATATCTCAAGAACTTCAAAGGCAACATGCCAAAATAATTATATTTTCTGAGAGATAAGACTTTTGCGAACGCGTCGATGTTGTTTGTGTAACCTACAGACCCACAATGTGTCTGTAGTTGCAGTTTCGAAATCAGGTGAGACCGTCAGGGGGGATACATTTCTGAGAGAGATTTAACATGGCGGTGATTGGAGGAAGGAGGAGGACCACCTCTCACTTATAGTCTGATTTAAACACGTCTGAATCTGTTGGATTCAAATCGACCCAATTTTACGAAGTAAGACAAGATTTCCTACGTTTTGATGTATAAATTATGCCCAAAAAGTTAGTATTGTGGAGTAGATGGCAAAAAGCAAATACGTTTGTGACCAAATCTGGAAGGCTCTGTTCACTCAAGCTGTGACATCACGCACTCTAAGCAGCGCAATACACAACCATGTTAAACTTAGAAAAGGTTGGAAAAAAGCATAAAACATAAACGCTGACAGTTAAGAGACTATTACAGATATCAAAAAGCTGAGTCATACGGTAACAGCTGAAGGTTTTGTCAACATTTTAAAGGTGAAATGGTGTCTCTACCTGAAAGTATGGCGAACCCTTTAGCTTTTGAAGTTGAAGAAGTTGAAGCGGATTTAAAGACTTTCTTCATAGGATTCCATTCATTTTTATTTTCATAGAAAGCTTAATAATTTGAATATTTGAAAAAATATCAAAAATATGAAATTGCAGAATAATAGCTGAAGGTTTTGTCAACATTTGAAAGTTTAAATGGTGTATTTAGCTGAACGTATGCAGAACCTGTAAGCGTTTGAAGTTGAAGAGGATTTGAAGATTTCCCCCATCCGCTGCCATTCATTTGAATTTTCATAAAAAGCTTAATAATTCAAAAATTTGAAAAGTCAGAAATATGAAAGGTCATAGCCATCGTCTCCTTAATGAGCTGAATATTTTAATATTTGAATGGTTTAAATAGCTTAATATATGAAGGAGGAGATGATATTCAAAATACGTACGGAAGAAATAGAATAAGATGAAGAAGAAGAAGAAGAAGTTGAACTAGAAATTGCATTTCCTGCTGAAAATGCGTTGGAATGCTAAAAGCTGAAGCTTAAAGCTGAAATATTTGAAAGGATAGCTGAAAATAGCGGAATATAGTTGAATTTAGCAGAAAATAGCAGAAAATAGCTGAATATAAAAAATATGAAATTATAGAATAATAGCTGAATTTTTTGTCAACATTTGAATGTTTAAAAGGTGTCTGTAGCTGAACGTATGCAGAACCTGTACGCTTTAGAAGTTGAAGAGGATTTTTAAATTTCCTCCATCGGATCCGTTCATTTAAATTTTCATGAAAAGATTAATAATTCAAAAATTGGAAAAGTCAGAAACATGAAAAGGTCATTGCCATTGTGTCCTAAGGAGCTGAACATTTTAAGAGCTGAGCGGTTTCTGTAGCTGAATATATGAAGAAGGAGAAGAGATGGAAAATGCTAAAAGCTGAAGCTTAAAGCTTAAATATTTGAAAAGATAGCTGAATATAAAAAATAAGAAATTATAGAATAATAGCTGAAGGTTTTGTCAACATTTGAACATTTAAAAAGTGTCTGTAGCTGAATGAACCCTAGGGCTTCTTCAGGTGTTCTACAGCTCATATGACCTTGATATGTATACCAGCCCCTATTGTCCTTGATCTCTAAAGAATCAGCAACTCCTTGACTTAAAAAAAAAAAAAAAAAAAAAAAAGTGCACGAGACCGTATTATCACGTGCACGCGCACGGCCGTTCACGCGCGCGCACGCGAAATAGCACGCGGCCGTTTACGTGCGCACGAGCGGCCGTTCACGCGCACATAGACACACAAGTGATCTTAGTCCAACACAAAGCTCATGCTAGCAATCATTCACTTCCTCCACCAACAGCCTGTGTGTGTCCCCACAAGGTCGTTAAAACAAGAATGAGTGTGAAGCTGCTGATTAGTTAACTTGAAGCACCTGTGTCATGAGCGAGACTGCTTTGAAGATGACCTCCATAGGCTTCAATGCATTATTTGTTTCCATAAAAAGCTTAATATCTCAAGAACTTCAAAGGCAACATGCCAAAATAATTATATTTTCTGAGAGATAAGACTTTTGCGAACGCGTCGATGTTGTTTGTGTAACCTACAGACCCACAATGTGTCTGTAGTTGCAGTTTCGAAATCAGGTGAGACCGTCAGGGGGGATACATTTCTGAGAGAGATTTAACATGGCGGTGTATGGAGGAAGAAGGAGGACCACCTCTCACTTATAGTCTGATTTAAACACGTCTGAATCTGTTGGATTCAAATCGACCCCATTTTACGAAGACCGACAAGATTTCCTACGTTTTGATGTATAAATTATGCCCAAAAAGTTAGTATTGTGGAGTAGATGGCAAAAAGCAAATACGTTTGTGACCAAATCTGGAAGGCTCTGTTCACTCAAGCTGTGACATCACGCACTCTAAGCAGCGCAATACACACCCATTGTAAACTCTGAAAAGGTTGGAAAAAAGCATAAAACTAAAACACTGACAGTTAAAAGATTATTACAGATATCAAAAAGCTGAGTTATACGGTAACAGCTGAAGGTTTTGTCAACATTTTAAAGGTGAAATGGTGTCTCTACCTGAAAGCATGGCGAACCCTTTAGCTTTTGAAGTTGAAGAAGTTTAAGCGGCTTTGAAGACTTTCTTCATTGGAATCCATTCATTATTTTTTTCAGAAAAAGCTTAATAATTTGAATATTTGAAAAAATATTAAAAATATGAAATTGCAGAATAATAGCTGAAGGTTTTGTCAACATTTGAAAGTTCAAATGGTGTATTTAGCTGAACGTATGCAGAACCTGTAAGCCTTTGAAGTTGAAGAGGATTTGAAGATCTTCCCCATTCGAAACCATTCATTTTAATTTTCATAAAAAGCTTAATAATTAAAAAAGTTTAATAGTTAAAAATATGAAAAGATATAGCGCGCGTGTCCTTAAGTAGCTGAATATTTTAATAGCTGAACGGTTTCGGTAGCTGAATATATGAAGGAGTTTAAGAGGTCCAAAATACGTACGGAAGAAATAGAAGAAAAAGAATAACTAGAAATTGCATTTCCTGCTGAAAATGCGTTGGAATGCTAAAAGCTGAAGCTTAAAGCTGAAATATTTGAAAGGATAGCTGAAAATAGCAGAATATAGTTGAATTTAGCAGAAAATAGCAGAAAATAGCTGAATATAAAAAATATGAAATTATAGAATAATAGCTGAATTTTTTGTCAACATTTGAATGTTTAAAAGGTGTCTGTAGCTGAACGTATGCAGAACCTGTACGCTTTAGAAGTTGAAGAGGATTTTTAAATTTCCTCCATCGGATCCGTTCATTTAAATTTTCATGAAAAGATTAATAATTCAAAAATTGGAAAAGTCAGAAACATGAAAAGGTCATTGCCATT
The DNA here is from genome assembly GCA_038501785.1 of Myoxocephalus aenaeus. Classification (NCBI taxonomy): domain Eukaryota; kingdom Metazoa; phylum Chordata; class Actinopteri; order Perciformes; family Cottidae; genus Myoxocephalus; species Myoxocephalus aenaeus. The sequence goes on from JBAMJR010000103.1 coordinate 1,376,058, forward strand.
GTGTCCTAAGGAGCTGAACATTTTAATAGCTGAGCGGTTTCTGTAGCTGAATATATGAAGAAGGAGAAGAGATGGAAAATGCTAAAAGCTGAAGCTTAAAGCTTAAATATTTGAAAAGATAGCTGAATATAAAAAATAAGAAATTATAGAATAATAGCTGAAGGTTTTGTCAACATTTGAACATTTAAAAGGTGTCTGTAGCTGAATGAACCCTAGGGCTTCTTCAGGTGTTCTACAGCTCATATGACCTTGATATGTATACCAGCCCCTATTGTCCTTGATCTCTAAAGAATCAGCAACTCCTTGACTTAAAAAAAAAAAAAAAAAAAAAAAAAAAAGTGCATGAGACCGTATAACCACGTGCACGCGCGCGGCCGTTCACGCGCGCGCACGCGAAATAGCACGCGGCCGTTTACGTGCGCACGAGCGGCCGTTCACGCGCACATAGACACACAAGTGATCTTAGTCCAACACAAAGCTCATGCTAGCAATCATTCACTTCCTCCACCAACAGCCTGTGTGTGTCCCCGCAAGGTCGTTAAAACAAGAATGAGTGTGAAGCTGCACTGATTAGTTAACTTGAAGCACCTGTGTCATGAGTGAGACTGCTTTGAAGATGACCTCCATAGACTTCAATGCTTTATTTTTTTTTCATAAAAAGCTTAATATCTCAAGAACTTCAAAGGCAACATGCCAAAATAATTATATTTTCTGAGAGATAAGACTTTTGCGAACGCGTCGATGTTGTTTGTGTAACCTACAGACCCACAATGTGTCTGTAGTTGCAGTTTCTAAATCAGGTACGACCATCAGCGGGGAGACATTTTGGAGGGAGATTTAACATGGCGGTGATTGGAGGAAGGAGAGGACCACCTCTCACTTATAGTCTGATTTAAACACGTCTGAATCTGTTGGATTCAAATCGACCCAATTTTACGAAGACCGACAAGATTTCCTACGTTTTGATGTATAAATTATGCCCAAAAAGTTAGTATTGTGGAGTAGATGGCAAAAAGCAAATACTTTTATGACAAAATCTGGAAGGCTCTGTGCACTCTGGTTGTGACATCACGCACTCTAAGCAGCGCAATACACACACATGTTAAACTTAGAAAAGGTTGGAAAAAAGCATAAAACAAAAACGCTGACAGTTAAAAGACTATTAAAGATATAAAAAATCTGAAATTATAGAATAATAGCTGAAGGTTTTGTCAACATTTTAACAGTTTAAATGTTGTCTTTAGCTGAACGTATGCAGAACCTGTAAGCCTTTGAAGTTGAAGAGGATTTGAAGATCTTCCCCATTCGAAACCATTCATTTTAATTTTCATAAAAAGCTTAATAATTCAAAAAGTTTAATAGTTAAAAATATGAAAAGATATAGCGCACGTGTCCTTAAGTAGCTGAATATTTTAATAGCTGAACGGTTTCGGTAGCTGAATATATGAAGGAGTTTAAGAGGTCCAAAATACGTACGGAAGAAATAGAAGAAAAAGAATAAGTTGAATAAAGATTTGAAGAACAATAGTTGGACTGCTGAAGCATTCCAACTAATAACTAGAAATTGCATTTCCTGCTGAAAATGCGTTGGAATGCTAAAAGCTGAAGCTTAAAGCTGAAATATTTGAAAGGATAGCTGAAAATAGCGGAATATAGTTGAATTTAGCAGAAAATAGCAGAAAATAGCTGAATATAAAAAATATGAAATTATAGAATAATAGCTGAATTTTTTGTCAACATTTGAATGTTTAAAAGGTGTCTGTAGCTGAACGTATGCAGAACCTGTACGCTTTAGAAGTTGAAGAGGATTTTAAAATTTCCTCCATCGGATCCGTTCATTTAAATTTTCATGAAAAGATTAATAATTCAAAAATTGGAAAAGTCAGAAACATGAAAAGGTCATTGCCATTGTGTCCTAAGGAGCTGGACATTTTAATAGCTGAGCGGTTTCTGTAGCTGAATATATGAAGAAGGAGAAGAGATGGAAAATGCTAAAAGCTGAAGCTTAAAGCTTAAATATTTGAAAAGATAGCTGAATATAAACAATATGAAATTATAGAATAATAGCTGAAGGTTTTGTCAACATGTGAACGTTTAAAAGGTGTCTGTAGCTGAATGAACCCTAGGGCTCCTTCAGGTGTTCTACAGCTCATATGACCTTGATATGTATACCAGCCCCTATTGTCCTTGATCTCTAAAGAATCAGCAACTCCTTGACTTAAAAAAAAAAAAAAAAAAAAAAAAGTGCACGAGACCGTATTACCACGTGCACGCGCACGGCCGTTCACGCGCGCGCACGCGAAATAGCACGCGGCCGTTCACGTGCGCACGCGCAGCCGTTCACGTGCACATAGACACACACAGTCAGTGATCTTAGTCTAACACAAAGCTAACTTCAAATTCACTTCCTCCATCAACAGCTACAATATGTGTGTGTTTGTGTCCCCACAAGGTCGTTAAAACAAGAATGAGTGTGAAGCTCCACTGATTAGTTAACTTGAAGCACCTGTGTCATGAGTGAGACTGCTTTGAAGAAGACCTCCATAGCCTTCAATGCATTATTTTTTTTCATAAAATGCTTAATATCTCAAGAACTTCAAAGGCAACATGCCAAAATAATTATATTTTCTGAGAGATAAGACTTTTGCGAACGCGTCGATGTTGTTTGTGTAACCTACAGACCCACAATGTGTCTCTAGTTGCAGTTTCCAAATCAGGTAAGACAGTCAGGGTGAAGACATTTTGGAGGGAGATGTAACATGGCGGTTAATGGAGGAAGGAGGAGGACCACCTCTCACTTATAGTCTGATTTAAACACGTCTGAATCTGTTGGATTCAAATCGACCCAATTTTACGAAGACCGACAAGATTTCCTACGTTTTGATGTATAAATTATGCCCAAAAAGTTAGTATTGTGGAGTAGATGGCAAAAAGCAAATACTTTTATGACAAAATCTGGAAGGCTCTGTGCACTCAAGCTGTGACATCACGCACTCTAAGCAGCGCAATACACACCAATGTTAAACTTAGAAAAGGTTGGAAAAAAGCATAAAACAAAAACGCTGACAGTTAAAAGACTATTAAAGATATAAAAAATCTGAAATTATAGAATAATAGCTGAAGGTTTTGTCAACATTTTAACAGTTTAAATGTTGTCTTTAGCTGAACGTATGCAGAACCTGTAAGCCTTTGAAGTTGAAGAGGATTTGAAGATCTTCCCCATTCGAAACCATTCATTTTAATTTTCATAAAAAGCTTAATAATTCAAAAAGTTTAATAGTTAAAAATATGAAAAGATATAGCGCGCGTGTCCTTAAGTAGCTGAATATTTTAATAGCTGAACGGTTTCGGTAGCTGAATATATGAAGGAGTTTAAGAGGTCCAAAATACGTACGGAAGAAATAGAAGAAAAAGAATAAGTTGAACTAGAAATTGCATTTCCTGCTGAAAATGCGTTGGAATGCTAAAAGCTGAAGCTTAAAGCTGAAATATTTGAAAGGATAGCTGAAAATAGCAGAATATAGTTGAATTTAGCAGAAAATAGCAGAAAATAGCTGAATATAAAAAATATGAAATTATAGAATAATAGCTGAATTTTTTGTCAACATTTGAATGTTTAAAAGGTGTCTGTAGCTGAACGTATGCAGAACCTGTACGCTTTAGAAGTTGAAGAGGATTTTTAAATTTCCTCCATCGGATCCGTTCATTTAAATTTTCATGAAAAGATTAATAATTCAAAAATTGGAAAAGTCAGAAACATGAAAAGGTCATTGCCATTGTGTCCTAAGGAGCTGGACATTTTAATAGCTGAGCGGTTTCTGTAGCTGAATATATGAAGAAGGAGAAGAGATGGAAAATGCTAAAAGCTGAAGCTTAAAGCTTAAATATTTGAAAAGATAGCTGAATATAAACAATATGAAATTATAGAATAATAGCTGAAGGTTTTGTCAACATGTGAACGTTTAAAAGGTGTCTGTAGCTGAATGAACCCTAGGGCTTCTTCAGGTGTTCTACAGCTCATATGACCTTGATATGAATACCAGCCCCTATTGTCCTTGATCTCTAAAGAATCAGCAACTCCTTGACTTAAAAAATAAAAAAAAATAAAAAAAAGTGCACGAGACCGTATTACCACGTGCACGCGCACGGCCGTTCACGCGCGCGCACGCGAAATAGCACGCGGCCGTTCACGTGCGCACGAGCGGCCGTTCACGCGCACAGACACACAAGTGATCTTAGTCCAACACAAAGCTCATGCTAGCAATCATTCACTTCCTCCACCAACAGCCTGTGTGTGTCCCCACAAGGTCGTTAAAACAAGAATGAGTGTGAAGCTCCACTGATTAGTTAACTTGAAGCACCTGTGTCATGAGTGAGACTGCTTTGAAGATGACCTCCATAGGCTTCAATGCATTATTTGTTTTCAGAAAAAGCTTAATATCTCAAGAACTTCAAAGGCAACATGCCAAAATAATTATATTTTCTGAGAGATAAGACTTTTGCGAACGCGTCAATGTTGTTTGTGTAACCTACAGACCCACAATGTGTCTGTAGTTGCAGTTTCGAAATCAGGTACGACCATCAGCGGGGAGACATTTTGGAGGGAGATTTAACATGGCGGTGATTGGAGGAAGGAGAGGACCACCTCTCACTTATAGTCTGATTTAAACACGTCTGAATCTGTTGGATTCAAATCGACCCAATTTTACGAAGACCGACAAGATTTCCTACGTTTTGATGTATAAATTATGCCCAAAAAGTTAGTATTGTGGAGTAGATGGCAAAAAGCAAATACTTTTATGACAAAATCTGGAAGGCTCTGTGCACTCAAGCTGTGACATCACGCACTCTAAGCAGCGCAATACACACCAATGTTAAACTTAGAAAAGGTTGGAAAAAAGCATAAAACAAAAACGCTGACAGTTAAAAGACTATTAAAGATATAAAAAATCTGAAATTATAGAATAATAGCTGAAGGTTTTGTCAACATTTTAACAGTTTAAATGTTGTCTTTAGCTGAACGTATGCAGAACCTGTAAGCCTTTGAAGTTGAAGAGGATTTGAAGATCTTCCCCATTGGAAACCATTCATTTTAATTTTCATAAAAAGCTTAATAATTCAAAAAGTTTAATAGTTAAAAATATGAAAAGATATAGCCATCGTGTCCTGAAGTAGCTGAATATTTTAATAGTTGAACGGTTTCGGTAGCTGAATATATGAAGTAGTTTAAGAGGTCCAAAATACGTACGGAAGAAATAGAATAATAATAATAAGTTTAACTAGAAATTGCATTTCCTGCTGAAAATGCGTTGGAATGCTAAAAGCTGAAGCTTAAAGCTGAAATATTTGAAAGGATAGCTGAAAATAGCAGAATATAGTTGAATTTAGCAGAAAATAGCAGAAAATAGCTGAATATAAAAAATATGAAATTATAGAATAATAGCTGAATTTTTTGTCAACATTTGAATGTTTAAAAGGTGTCTGTAGCTGAACGTATGCAGAACCTGTACGCTTTAGAAGTTGAAGAGGATTTTTAAATTTCCTCCATCGGATCCGTTCATTTAAATTTTCATGAAAAGATTAATAATTCAAAAATTGGAAAAGTCAGAAACATGAAAAGGTCATTGCCATTGTGTCCTAAGGAGCTGAACATTTTAATAGCTGAGCGGTTTCTGTAGCTGAATATATGAAGAAGGAGAAGAGACGGAAAATGCTAAAAGCTGAAGCTTAAAGCTTAAATATTTGAAAAGATAGCTGAATATAAAAAATAAGAAATTATAGAATAATAGCTGAAGATTTTGTCAACATTTGAACATTTAAAAGGTGTCTGTAGCTGAATGAACCCTAGGGCTTCTTCAGGTGTTCTACAGCTCATATGACCTTGATATGAATACCAGCCCCTATTGTCCTTGATCTCTAAAGAATCAGCAACTCCTTGATTTAAAAAAAAAAAAAAAAAAAAAAAAGTGCATGAGACCGTATAACCACGTGCACGCGCGCGGCCGTTCACGCGCGCGCACGCGAAATAGCACGCGGCCGTTTACGTGCGCACGAGCGGCCGTTCACGCGCACAGACACACAAGTGATCTTAGTCCAACACAAAGCTCATGCTAGCAATCATTCACTTCCTCCACCAACAGCCTGTGTGTGTGTCCCCACAAGGTCGTTAAAACAAGAATGAGTGTGAAGCTCCACTGATTAGTTAACTTGAAGCACCTGTGTTATGAGTGAGACTGCTTTGAAGATGACCTCCATAGGCTTCAATGCATTATTTGTTTTCAGAAAAAGCTTAATATCTCAAGAACTTCAAAGGCAACATGCCAAAATAATTATATTTTCTGAGAGATAAGACTTTTGCGAACGCGTCGATGTTGTTTGTGTAACCTACAGACCCACAATGTGTCTGTAGTTGCAGTTTCGAAATCAGGTACGACCATCAGCGGGGAGACATTTTGGAGGGAGATGTAACATGGCGGTGATTGGAGGAAGGAGAGGACCACCTCTCACTTATAGTCTGATTTAAACACGTCTGAATCTGTTGGATTCAAATCGACCCAATTTTACGAAGACCGACAAGATTTCCTACGTTTTGATGTATAAATTATGCCCAAAAAGTTAGTATTGTGGAGTAGATGGCAAAAAGCAAATACTTTTATGACAAAATCTGGAAGGCTCTGTTCACTCAAGCTGTGACATCACGCACTCTAAGCAGCGCAATACACACCAATGTTAAACTTAGAAAAGGTTGGAAAAAAGCATAAAACAAAAACGCTGACAGTTAAAAGACTATTAAAGATATAAAAAATCTGAATTTATAGAATAATAGCTGAAGGTTTTGTCAACATTTTAACAGTTTAAATGTTGTCTTTAGCTGAACGTATGCAGAACCTGTAAGCCTTTGAAGTTGAAGAGGATTTGAAGATCTTCCCCATTGGAAACCATTCATTTTAATTTTCATAAAAAGCTTAATAATTCAAAAAGTTTAATAGTTAAAAATATGAAAAGATATAGCCATCGTGTCCTGAAGTAGCTGAATATTTTAATAGTTGAACGGTTTCGGTAGCTGAATATATGAAGTAGTTTAAGAGGTCCAAAATACGTACGGAAGAAATAGAATAATAACTAGAAATTGCATTTCCTGCTGAAAATGCGTTGGAATGCTAAAAGCTGAAGCTTAAAGCTGAAATATTTGAAAGGATAGCTGAAAATAGCAGAATATAGTTGAATTTAGCAGAAAATAGCTGAATATAAAAAATATGAAATTATAGAATAATAGCTGAATTTTTTGTCAACATTTGAATGTTTAAAAGGTGTCTGTAGCTGAACGTATGCAGAACCTGTACGCTTTAGAAGTTGAAGAGGATTTTTAAATTTCCTCCATCGGATCCGTTCATTTAAATTTTCAGGAAAAGATTAATAATTAAAAAATTGGAAAAGTCAGAAACATGAAAAGGTCATTGCCATTGTGTCCTAAGGAGCTGAACATTTTAATAGCTGAGCGGTTTCTGTAGCTGAATATATGAAGAAGGAGAAGAGATGGAAAATGCTAAAAGCTGAAGCTTAAAGCTTAAATATTTGAAAAGATAGCTGAATATAAAAAATAAGAAATTATAGAATAATAGCTGAAGATTTTGTCAACATTTGAACATTTAAAAGGTGTCTGTAGCTGAATGAACCCTAGGGCTTCTTCAGGTGTTCTACAGCTTATATGACCTTGATATGAATACCAGCCCCTATTGTCCTTGATCTCTAAAGAATCAGCAACTCCTTGACTATAAAAAAAAAAAAAAAAAAAAAAAAAAGTGCATGAGACCGTATTACCACGTGCACGCGCGCGGCCGTTCACGCGCGCGCACGCGAAATGGCACGCGGCCGTTTACGTGCGCACGAGCGGCCGTTCACGCGCACATAGACACACAAGTGATCTTAGTCCAACACAAAGCTCATGCTAGCAATCATTCACTTCCTCCACCAACAGCCTGTGTGTGTCCCCACAAGGTCGTTAAAACAAGAATGAGTGTGAAGCTGCTGATTAGTTAACTTGAAGCACCTGTGTCATGAGTGAGACTGCTTTGAAGATGACCTCCATAGCCTTCAATGCATTATTTTTTTTCATAAAATGCTTAATATCTCAAGAACTTCAAAGGCAACATGCAAAAATAATTATATTTTCTGAGAGATAAGACTTTTGCGAACGCGTCAATGTTGTTTGTGTAACCTACAGACCCACAATGTGTCTCTAGTTGCAGTTTCCAAATCAGGTAAGACAGTCAGGGTGAAGACATTTTGGAGGGAGATGTAACATGGCGGTTAATGGAGGAAGGAGGAGGACCACCTCTCACTTATAGTCTGATTTAAACACGTCTGAATCTGTTGGATTCAAATCGACCCAATTTTACGAAGACCGACAAGATTTCCTACGTTTTGATGTATAAATTATGCCCAAAAAGTTAGTATTGTGGAGTAGATGGCAAAAAGCAAATACGTTTGTGACCAAATCTGGAAGGCTCTGTTCACTCAAGCTGTGACATCACGCACTCTAAGCAGCGCAATACACACCCATTGTAAACTCTGAAAAGGTTGGGAAAAAACATAAAACATAAACGCTGACAGTTAAAAGACTATTACAGATATCAAAAAGCTGAGTCATACGGTAACAGCTGAAGGTTTTGTCAACGTTTTAAAGGTGAAATGGTGTCTCTACCTGAAAGCATGGCGAACCCTTTAGCTTTTGAAGTTGAAGAAGTTTAAGCGGATTTGAAGACTTCCTTCATAGGATTTCATTCATTATTTTTTTCAGAAAAAGCTTAATAATTTGAATATTTGAAAAGATATAAAAAATATGAAATTGCAGAATAATAGCTGAAGGTTTTGTCAACATTTGAAAGTTTAAATGGTGTATTTAGCTGAACGTATGCAGAACCTGTAAGCGTTTGAAGTTGAAGAGGATTTGAAGATTTCCCCCATCCGCGGCCATTCATTTTAATTTTCATAAAAAGCTTAATAATTCAAAAATTTGAAAAGTCAGAAATATGAAAAGTCATAGCCATCGTCTCCTTAATGAGCTGAATATTTTAATATTTGAATGGTTTAAATAGCTTAATATATGAAGGAGGAGATGATATTCAAAATACGTACGGAAGAAATAGAAGAAGAAGAAGAAGAAGAAGTTGAATAAAGAAGAGGATAACAATAGTTGGACTGCTGAAGCATTCCAACTAATAATAATAAGTTGAATAAAGATTCGAATAACAATAGTTGGACTGCTGAAGCATTCCAACTAATAAAGAAGAGGATAACAATAGTTGGACTGCTGAAGCATTCCAACTAACTAGAAATTGCATTTCCTGCTGAAAATGCGTTGGAATGCTAAAAGCTGAAGCTTAAAGCTGAAATATTTGAAAGGATAGCTGAAAATAGCAGAATATAGTTGAATTTAGCAGAAAATAGCAGAAAATAGCTGAATATAAAAAATATGAAATTATAGAATAATAGCTGAATTTTTTGTCAACATTTGAATGTTTAAAAGGTGTCTGTAGCTGAACGTATGCAGAACCTGTACGCTTTAGAAGTTGAAGAGGATTTTTAAATTTCCTCCATCGGATCCGTTCATTTAAATTTTCATGAAAAGATTAATAATTCAAAAATTGGAAAAGTCAGAAACATGAAAAGGTCATTGCCATTGTGTCCTAAGGAGCTGAACATTTTAATAGCTGAGCGGTTTCTGTAGCTGAATATATGAAGATGGAGAAGAGACGGAAAATGCTAAAAGCTGAAGCTTAAAGCTTAAATATTTGAAAAGATAGCTGAATATAAAAAATAAGAAATTATAGAATAATAGCTGAAGATTTTGTCAACATTTGAACATTTAAAAGGTGTCTGTAGCTGAATGAACCCTAGGGCTTCTTCAGGTGTTCTACAGCTCATATGACCTTGATATGAATACCAGCCCCTATTGTCCTTGATCTCTAAAGAATCAGCAACTCCTTGATTTAAAAAAAAAAAAAAAAAAAAAAAGTGCATGAGACCGTATAACCACGTGCACGCGCGCGGCCGTTCACGCGCGCGCACGCGAAATAGCACGCGGCCGTTTACGTGCGCACGAGCGGCCGTTCACGCGCACATAGACACACAAGTGATCTTAGTCCAACACAAAGCTCATGCTAGCAATCATTCACTTCCTCCACCAACAGCCTGTGTGCGTGTCCCCACAAGGTCGTTAAAACAAGAATGAGTGTGAAGCTGCACTGATTAGTTAACTTGAAGCACCTGTGTCATGAGTGAGACTGCTTTGAAGATGACCTCCATAGACTTCAATGCATTATTTGTTTTCAGAAAAAGCTTAATATCTCAAGAACTTCAAAGGCAACATGCCAAAATAATTATATTTTCTGAGAGATAAGACTTTTGCGAACGCGTCGATGTTGTTTGTGTAACCTACAGACCCACAATGTGTCTGTAGTTGCAGTTTCGAAATCAGGTACGACCATCAGCGGGGAGACATTTTGGAGGGAGATGTAACATGGCGGTGATTGGAGGAAGGAGAGGACCACCTCTCACTTATAGTCTGATTTAAACACGTCTGAATCTGTTGGATTCAAATCGACACAATTTTACGAAGACCGACAAGATTTCCTACGTTTTGATGTATAAATTATGCCCAAAAAGTTAGTATTGTGGAGTAGATGGCAAAAAGCAAATACTTTTATGACAAAATCTGGAAGGCTCTGTGCACTCAAGCTGTGACATCACGCACTCTAAGCAGCGCAATACACACCAATGTTAAACTTAGAAAAGGTTGGAAAAAAGCATAAAACAAAAACGCTGACAGTTAAAAGACTATTAAAGATATAAAAAATCTGAAATTATAGAATAATAGCTGAAGGTTTTGTCAACATTTTAACAGTTTAAATGTTGTCTTTAGCTGAACGTATGCAGAACCTGTAAGCCTTTGAAGTTGAAGAGGATTTGAAGATCTTCCCCATTGGAAACCATTCATTTTAATTTTCATAAAAAGCTTAATAATTCAAAAAGTTTAATAGTTAAAAATATGAAAAGATATAGCCATCGTGTCCTGAAGTAGCTGAATATTTTAATAGTTGAACGGTTTCGGTAGCTGAATATATGAAGTAGTTTAAGAGGTCCAAAATACGTACGGAAGAAATAGAATAATAATAATAACTAGAAATTGCATTTCCTGCTGAAAATGCGTTGGAATGCTAAAAGCTGAAGCTTAAAGCTGAAATATTTGAAAGGATAGCTGAAAATAGCAGAATATAGTTGAATTTAGCAGAAAATAGCAGAAAATAGCTGAATATAAAAAATATGAAATTATAGAATAATAGCTGAATTTTTTGTCAACATTTGAATGTTTAAAAGGTGTCTGTAGCTGAACGTATGCAGAACCTGTACGCTTTAGAAGTTGAAGAGGATTTTTAAATTTCCTCCATCGGATCCGTTCATTTAAATTTTCATGAAAAGATTAATAATTCAAAAATTGGAAAAGTCAGAAACATGAAAAGGTCATTGCCATTGTGTCCTAAGGAGCTGGACATTTTAATAGCTGAGCGGTTTCTGTAGCTGAATATATGAAGAAGGAGAAGAGATGGAAAATGCTAAAAGCTGAAGCTTAAAGCTTAAATATTTGAAAAGATAGCTGAATATAAACAATAAGAAATTATAGAATAATAGCTGAAGATTTTGTCAACATTTGAACATTTAAAAAGTGTCTGTAGCTGAATGAACCCTAGGGCTCCTTCAGGTGTTCTACAGCTCATATGACCTTGACATGTATACCAGCCCCTATTGTCCTTGATCTCTAAAGAATCAGCAACTCCTTGACTTAAAAAAAAAAAAAAAAAAAAAAAGTGCATGAGACCGTATAACCACGTGCACGCGCGCGGCCGTTCACGCGCGCGCACGCGAAATAGCACGCGGCCGTTTACGTGCGCACGAGCGGCCGTTCACGCGCACATAGACACACAAGTGATCTTAGTCCAACACAAAGCTCATGCTAGCAATCATTCACTTCCTCCACCAACAGCCTGTGTGTGTGTGTGTCCCCACAAGGTCGTTAAAACAAGAATGAGTGTGAAGCTCCACTGATTAGTTAACTTGAAGCACCTGTGTCATGAGTGAGACTGCGTTTTTGCTTTGAAGAAGACCTCCATAGCCTTCAATGCATTATTTTTTTTCATAAAATGCTTAATATCTCAAGAACTTCAAAGGCAACATGCCAAAATAATTATATTTTCTGAGAGATAAGACTTTTGCGAACGCGTCGATGTTGTTTGTGTAACCTACAGACCCACAATGTGTCTGTAGTTGCAGTTTCAAAATCAGGTAAGACAGTCAGGGTGAAGACATTTTGGAGGGAGATGTAACATGGCGGTGGATGGAGAAAGGAGAGGACCACCTCTCACTTATAGTCTGATTTAAACACGTCTGAATCTGTTGGATTCAAATCGACCCAATTTTACGAAGACCGACAAGATTTCCTACGTTTTGATGTATAAATTATGCCCAAAAAGTTAGTATTGTGGAGTAGATGGCAAAAAGCAAATACTTTTATGACAAAATCTGGAAGGCTCTGTGCACTCAAGCTGTGACATCACGCACTCTAAGCAGCGCAATACACACCAATGTTAAACTTAGAAAAGGTTGGAAAAAAGCATAAAACAAAAACGCTGACAGTTAAAAGACTATTAAAGATATAAAAAATCTGAAATTATAGAATAATAGCTGAAGGTTTTGTCAACATTTTAACAGTTTAAATGTTGTCTTTAGCTGAACGTATGCAGAACCTGTAAGCCTTTGAAGTTGAAGAGGATTTGAAGATCTTCCCCATTGGAAACCATTCATTTTAATTTTCATAAAAAGCTTAATAATTCAAAAAGTTTAATAGTTAAAAATATGAAAAGATATAGCCATCGTGTCCTGAAGTAGCTGAATATTTTAATAGTTGAACGGTTTCGGTAGCTGAATATATGAAGTAGTTTAAGAGGTCCAAAATACGTACGGAAGAAATAGAATAATAATAATAATAAGTTGAATAAAGATTCGAATAACAATAGTTGGACTGCTGAAGCATTCCAACTAACTAGAAATTGCATTTCCTGCTGAAAATGCGTTGGAATGCTAAAAGCTGAAGCTTAAAGCTGAAATATTTGAAAAGATAGCTGAATATAGCTTAACATAGCGGAATATAGCTGAATATAGCTGAAGCTTAAAGCTGAAATATTTGAAGATAGCTGAATATAGCTTAACATAGCGGAATATAGCTGAAGCTTAAAGCTGAAATATTTGAAAAGATAGCTGAATATAGCTTAACATAGCGGAATATAGCTGAATATAGCTGAAGCTTAAAGCTGAAATATTTGAAAAGATAGCTGAATATAGTGGAATATAGCTGAATATACAGAAAAGAGAATCTACCTGCTGAAAAGTGTTGAAACCCAAAAGCATTGAACTGCTAAAAAACCTTGTGGAAATGTATAAGTGGAAAAGATGTAAGCAAAACTGCATCATCTCAATAATTAAGAAATGAATTATAATCCAGTACAACTGGAAGCTAATCTGTTAAACTGTAGAAATTGGAGAGGTAGAAGAAGTATAGTTATAACAAAAAATAGCTGAAATTTTAATAGTGGTACCAGTAGCAGCCGAAGTATCAGTGGTGTAGTAGAATAAACAGTTCCATCAGAGATCGTAGTTGAAGTACTAGCAGCAGAAACAGTATTGGTAGTGGTAGTAGTGGCAGAAGCCAGAGCAGCAGCTGTAGCAGTAGTAGAAGCAAGATATGAGGTACTAGCAGCAATACCAATAGTAGCAGTAGTAATACCAACTGGAGTAGTATTAGTGTCAGTAAGTAGTAGCAGCAGAGATAGTCATAAACATAGTAGTTTCAATGCTGTTGCAAGTATGAACCAGACAATGACCTGATTATGAATATTTTTTATTTGTTTACATTTAGATTACATATTTTAAAGAGGAAAAAATAGTGAATATGAAAATGTTAATAAATAGTTTTATTTTTCATATATTGCATATGTTTTGTGGAACTGAAAGGAAAGACTGTCTTATTGGCAAAGTCAAAAAATCTTGTTTTTGCATATTTTATTGTCTAAGTGAACTGAAAAAGAAAAAAAAAAAAAAAGTAAAACCCTCTCTGCAAAAAGCCTTAGGGCTTAATTTCCCCCATCTCACAACATAGACACACTTTGGCCAACCAGAAGGAAACATTAAGGGCAAATTTGATAGTGGCACATTTGTCAATACTGAGCTTTCTGTACATTCAATTCAGTTTATTTTGGATAGCCCAAAATCACAAATTTGCCTCGGAGGCACATTCCTGTCCCAGGACCTCACATTGGAGCAGGAAAAACTCCCCAAATAAAGATAGTAAAAACCCTTTCACATGGAAAAAAGGAAGAAACCTGAGGGAGAGCAACAGAGGAGGATCCCTCTCCCCGGATGGACAGAAGCAATAGATGTCATGTGACCAGAATGAACAACGTAACAGAGTTACAGCACATGCAATGAATATGACAGAAATTATTCATATAATGAGTAGTAGGCATGGTCCATGATCCAGATAATCCACGATCCATGTCAGCAGAAGGCGGTAGAGAGGAGGGGCATCAGCAGGAGGTAGGAGATAGGAGACAGGAGGTAGGAACCGGCTCCAGACAGCCACGATCCATGGAAACTTGAGGAGAGGAAGCACAGAGGCTCCCGGGAAAGAAATAGAGTTAGTAATGTGCATTTAAGAGACATGAATTCATTCAGAAGGAGAGAGAGAAGAGGAGAGAGGAGCTCAGCGTATCCTTAGATGTTCCCCAGCAATCTAGGCCTATAGCAGCATGTCTAGGGGCTGGACCAGGGCAAACCTGAACCAGCCCTAACTATAAGCCTGAAACAGCCCTAACTATAAGTGCGATCAAAGAGAAAAGTCTTAAGTTTACTCTTAATTAAACGAGGTGACTGTCTGCCCCCGGACTGAAAGTGGAAGCTGGTTCCACAGAAGAGGAGCTTGATAACTGAAGGTTTTGGCCCCCATCCTACTTTTTAAAGAGAACAACAGGGAGAAACGTTATTCCTATTCCTGTAGTTGTACATGTAAATAGCATGCAAGCAGTAAGTCCCACAGTGTTTTAGTTGTTGTGGTCAAAGAGAGATATTGAACTAAGGTAGTAAAGAAGAAAGGTTACCTTTACAGCTTGTTTAGGGAGGAGCTTGAAACGGTCAGTGATGACTGACTGATGCCTGATCTGCAGCAGTTTGGTTCCCTGCAGCCGTACACGTGATCACTTGCTTCAGGATCAACTGTAGTTAGTCTCTGCTGAACAGAACTGAGCACAGTAATGGATGCACCGATGGTGATGTTGAGGTAGGACGATGGAGCTGGTCCTGACAAGAGAAAAGTTATTGTAATAAACTGAAGACTGAAACAAAACATGTTAAATAGTTACATAATTCACAATAAAACAAATACCTCGAACTCTGCTGCAGGACAGAACAGCATGTATGCCCAGTGCCATTTCTCACAGAAGTTTGGGAGGGCTGCATGATGTTCAGCTTCTTTTATGTGTGGAGCTCTCTATGCAGTCCTGAGTGTCTTCACTGTGAAGTGGAGGGATGACAGTGGAGGAAGACCTGAAGTAAGAGGTTGATATACATTACAATATTATAATAACTATAACATCAGTGTTATTACAACTGTTAAAAAGTGAATGTATTAATAATGAACACACAATACAGCTAAACATTGTAAAGCACATATGAAATAAGAAAGCAATACCTTGTGCTCTGCTGTGAAGAAACCTTGACACTGGCAGGGAGAAGGAGAACTCTGGGGTCCATCAATGGTGGTTCCACCATTGATGGACAGTTGAGCTGGTGCTGCAGCATCTGGTCTGTTGTAGCATTACTGATCCTCACAGTGCTGAAGGAGGTGAGGCCAAGGCTGTGTCTCCGTTCCAGGGGAAAGGAAACTTAACATTACAGAGGACACAGGAGAACTGTTTCCGGTCCAGGAGAAAGGAGACTTATGAGTAAGAGTCTCTAGCATGGCCACCCGACCTGCTAGAGTGTATAGTGTGAAATTGGGTGGGGTGGAAATGTGGGGTTTCAGCTGGTAGGCATCAATAGACCAGAAAGTGTGTTACATCTAGAACAAATACTTTCTGATGTATGTCTGTTTCAGCATTGTACACAGCTGCTGAAACAGTTTTGGCTTGGGCATTTATCAACCCTGACCCAAACCCACCCTGATAAATGCACAGGCCAAAATGTGTCAGAAAGGGAACCTGGGGAAAAAATATGAACAATAATATTATTCAATACTGTGAAAATGAAAAATTGCCAAACAAATAGCCATCGTACTTACTATAAAAAGTGCAACAATATCATGTGACCTAGTATTTTTTCTTCTCAACTGATATATTTATGGACTGCTCCAGGACATGACACAGTAGACAGGGTTATGATAACTGTAATAGGTTTTCATCACACCTGAGTGGAGACAACGTTGTGGTTGAGAGATGAAGATGAGGTCCAGCAGTGTGTTCTTCTCTGTGGTTGCAGCAGTGATGACTTGCGCGTATCCCCTGGACTGAAACAGATCAAGTATTGGCTTACCAATGTTGGAGAAGAGATTCTCGTTGAAATCACCACACACAATGATGGGCTGACAGTCCATGATCTCCAATGAGTCCAGAAGGCTCCCCAGGTTTGACAGGAATGATGTCACACTGTAGTTTGGAGGCCTGTATACAACTGCAATCAGTGCACTCACTGGGGCTTCAACCTTTAAAACCACAAACTCAAGGTCAGTTACATTATGTATATACTGTTTTTCACGCACTTGAATATTACTTTTCACATAAACAGCAACTCCACCACCACCTCTGTCGGCCATTTGTGGAACATTTGTGTAGGAGAGGTGTCTGTTGCGTTTGAACATCTTGTAGCCCTCTAACTGGAGACTGTCTGCAACAAAAGAGCCTTGAAGGTGAGTTTCAGTGAGACACAAAACATCTGCAAGACACAGTTCATGATGACTCCTGATGTCATTGACATGAGATGGCAAACCTTCGGTGTTATGGTGAACAATGGTCAGAGTGTCATGTCTGCTCAATGTCTGTTGGAGATGAAGAAGAGGCATCATGTCGTCCAAGCTGACTTGTCTCATGGTTTCGAGGGCTCCAGTGATTTCTGGGTTGGCATAGATTTTACTCTCATCCAGATCCAGCATGTGCAGTCCACTGAGAGAGGTCACTCTACTGAGAGCTACATAAGCCATGCCAGGTTCAAAAATGTGTTTTAGTGAGACTACAGCTGATGTCCGTGTCATACCTTGAACCTTGTGTATTGTACAAGCAAAAGCAAGTCTAACAGGAAACTGTCTGCGTACCACTCCTTTCTGTTTCAGATTCTCCTCTGCTCTCTCTATGTACACTAGATCATCAGGTCTGCCTGGTGGCCCGTTTCCGTGATTTCTTCCAGCGGTTTCATCATCCATCTTGAGTCCAAGCATAGTGACGTGTGCAACACCACTTTGTTCTGCGGTTACTACCCTGACGAGAGTAGCGAACGATCCATTCACCAATCCTTGAGACACGTCTATGTTTCTGGTGAGCATGACTCGAGCCCCTTCAGCTACGTTTAGTGTATCTGGGAGCTCATTTCTGTTGCCTTTATATGGTTTGTCTTGTCGAGCCATTCTTCCAGTTCGTGGGTCCTTCTTGTAGTCATCTGCATCAATCTGGGTGATATGAGAATGGAGCAGGGCTAAAGTTGCAGAGTTGTGGGAATCAACCTGTTTATTAGTTGCAAAGATGTGCAGGACTTCAGCTGGACAAAGTGCAGGTTCAGTGATGGTCTGTGACAACAAGGCTCTGTCTGCTTCAGACAACTCATCTGACTTTCCTTTCACACGGATCCGGTTCAACATCTCTGCAAAGGCAACATCATCCTTCTGACGCATAATCTCAGTGAGAGTGATCATCTGAAAGTTTTCCTGCCATAGGTCAATCTCACATGGCTGATACACACAGAGGGTCTTGGGCTGTCGCACTGGTGGTAGTTGATAAAAGTCTCCAACAGCTAATACGGACATTCCTCCAAAGGGTCTGTGACTGCCTTTGATCTGTTTCAGTCTCGCATCCACATAAGCAAACAGGGGCTTTGACACCATGGACACTTCATCAATGATGAGGATTTCAGCATTTACAAGTTCTGATCGGACTTCATCCAGTTTGTTGCCAAGTCCTTGAAATGGAGGTTTCAGACTTCGTGGGAGCTTGAGCAGAGAGTGCAGTGTTGTGCCCGATATATTAAAGGCTGCAGTTCCAGTGAAAGCAGTCAACAGGACAGTGGGGTTTGAGATGTCGGCCTCCTCAGACTGTCTCGGCAGTTTGCACAGTATCTTAGATGCCTCGGAGTAGATGCATTTGATGAGATGTGACTTTCCGGTTCCAGCACCACCATTGATGTAAAAGAAAAACTGCTCAGGATTTGGGCCACAGACGCGCTTTAAGCACCAGTCTCTAACTGCATAGAATACACAAGCTTGTTTCTGGTTCAGGTTCTGATACATCTGCCGTAACAGTGTGGGGTCTAATGCAGGGGGCTCTCTGACGGCTCTGGCTTCTGTTACAGCATCAGCCTGATTACTGTATTCTGGGACATTCTCTTGAACATTTTCATGATTTGGCTCTCTTGCCTGCAGTTCTTCGACACATTCCAACCGGACCACCTCAGATTCTGGAGCCAGATTACACCATTCATCAATCACGCCTCTGTTCTGATCAAATTCTTCGACTGCATTCTCAATCTCATCACTGTTTTTCTCATATTTGTCTCTGTTTCGTTTCACAATGTCTATGACATACTCCGGATGTTCAGCACCTCGTAGTTGAACATAGCAATCTTTGTAGAAGGACTCGTACGTGGGGAAATGCGGTCTTTTCAGTTCCTGGTCTGATCGGTAAGGAAGGTAGAGTTTCACTAATGTGCCATAGAACTTCTCAGGGTATTTTTCCTGTGAGCAGCGGTAAAATCTGATGATGGCAGGCTTATTGTTTTTCCGCTTTTGCACAAATCCCATCTCATTGAGGAGGGGCAACACATCTTTGCCTTTTTTCTGTTGTCCATAGACAATTCTGCAAGTTGCTGCAAAATCAGCCAAACACATCTCCTCAAACTCTGGTGTTTCAGGTCTGGCTTTGTATTTGTCAGTCAAAGATGTCATCCACACATTTAGACTTTCTGATGTCGTGTTCTCCAGGTAAGACATGGGACGACTCATTTTCAATGCGTTGTCATCTGTCGGTATGAATATGACACCACGTGAACACTTCTTCATGTTTATGCCACATGCACGAGTCACACACTCCTGAGCACTGACCTCTCTCTTTTTAGAGTACGCCTGCATGATTTCCCTCATTTCATCACATTCATTGACGTTGTCTCTGGTGGAGTTTGCAATGACTGTTTTGAGGTACTCTGAAAGTCCAGATTCTTGTTTGGTTATGTAGCTGGTGAGATACATGATGCACGAATATGCATTGAGAATATAACTTACATCAATATTGGCATCCCAGGCTTCAAGTAGATGTGGATTATATCCATTTACCCGGCAGTCTTTTGGCTCACGTTTTAGGATCACCGCACTGGATTTGTTGATCGTATTGAGGCATTGTTCATACTCATCGATTGTCAAGTTGCATTTATCGAGGAGCTGCTGCAAACTGAGTGAGGCCGTTTCAGGTTCATTCAGCAACAAGTTCAGTGGTTGGAGCTTTTCCTTTGCGGTTTGCACTTGGAGTGGATCAACGGTCTCATCAGGTCTCGTTATGAAGGTGTTTCTGGAAGGTGGTTTGGGAAATCCAAATCTGCAACCAGAGTTGGCACTTCTGAAACATGTCCTAGAGTGATTTTTGCTGTGTATTTGTACTTCTGTGACCTTCTTGTAGAGTTCCGGTTGTGAATCTGGGTCAGGCAACTGAGCTGTGATGTATTTGGACACAAAATCTGACACAGTCTGATCAGAATCCTCCTCAAACACGGGTGCACCTTCTACCCATATCAGACAGTGAATGTGTGGGCTTCCTCTGTGCTGAAACTCAACTCTGTAAAAGAAGTCAACAACGTTGCCGAGAGGCTGCGCAGGAGATAAGATCAAATCTCTGAATAACGCCTCAACACGCTTATCAAACATGCGCATTGTTGTCACAGGGTTGCTTCTCAGTACGTCACACTTTGCTGACCAGTCGAGCTCTTCAAAATTGACCTCCTCGCCTTGCTGTCTTTTAATTGCTTCAATCACTTCAGGCCAACGCATCTCAGCTGCAGAAAATGTACAGAAGAATGTGGGAGTTCCCAGCTGTCTGATCATGGCAAAAAGATCTCTTGTGGTTTTCTCCCAATAAGCAGGTGTTCCTCTCAGCGGCTGCATGAATCGGACTGCATCTTTATTTCTCACCAGCTTCTCGACCTCCCGTTTATCTTGCAGCATACCAGAAGTTATTTTTCGTCCATCTCTGGTCAGAGGCTTTCCTTTCCTTAACTGTATTGACATGCTGGATGTGGCCAAGTGGATTTCAGTTACAAACTGTGCAAAGAACAAATAGTTGGTGTCTCTGGCAAAACGATCATCAATACAGAAAAGCCTCGCTTTGAAATAACTGCTGGGTGTTAGTTTAATGAGTCTCATTTCATCCAGTGTGTTTTGACCGGTAGGGAACTGCACAGGGAAAGCCATCGCCTCAAGTTTAGGGGTTTTGAAGAAGCCAACAGGACTGTTTCTTTCAGCTGGGGCAACAGAGTATATTCCTTCAGTGAAACATAAGATCTCCTCTGAAACATCACACGGCTGAAGGCATGATTCTAGAGCAAAACCACCATTAGGCATGTCACCTTCCTGTTCTGCATCATCTCTTTGCTTCTCAGGTTGTTCACCATCACAAGACATTTCCATATCCTGGTCACCTTCCGTCTCATTTTCTGCATCACACTGTGCACTTTTCTCACACATGTCAATGTCCATTAAATCAGCTTCATCATATTCATCCTCATCCATGGCTGCATCATCTTCGTCATCATCGTCAGGAAGTGTTGGGTCACAAAGCTCAGCCTCATCTCTGATGGTTATGTCCTGATATTGTGGATGAATGCGTTTGAGTTTATGCAGCGCCTGCACGAGTTTAGACCAGGTGACAGTCTGCAACAGCTGATGACCTTTGTAACACAATCGTCTCTTCAGTTTTACTCTCATCACTTGAGACTCACTTCTCAGTCTGGGTAACGCTTCCACTGTTTCCTGCACCTCAGACGGGACACAAACCACGTTACCATGTATGGCTCTCTGTCTTCCTTTGGGAAGAGGAATAATTTTGGCAAACGCTATGCACTTAGCTATGAGATGTCTCTCCAATATGTTGAGGTCACACAGTTCAGGTGGAATGTCAGCGAGCTCCAAGTTGTTAGCTACAGCGAGTGTTGGCATGACTCCATCTTTAAGATGATTGTAGCAGGTGTGACAAATCCATTCTTCCTTCCTCTCATCAGGGGCATTGCACTGTTGTTCATTTCTGCACTCATCATCACAAACATGAAGGTACTTTCCTGTTAGGCATGCTGCAACCATGACTGGATTTTTTACATAGTTTGACCGTTTACAGGGTCGCACTTGGTTTGGAAATGATGCCTTATGACAGACAGTGCACACATAAGTGGGACCGGCTTTTATTTGTGATCTGAAAACAGATATGGCCTCTTTGATCAAACTGTTGTCACTTTCTTCTGTTTGTTTATTTATCCGTCTGTATTTCCTTTTTATTTTCATGGCACATCTTATGTTATGCAAACTCCTAAATGTAGGATTGTTTTTAAATCGGTCTTGCATTCGTTGTCTCATTAGTTGTTTGTGTCTTAGCCTGAATGCTTGGTCATGAGCGTAACGCTGAGTGATTTGAGATCTCTTCCTCTCTCTGAACTGTATGCTGTCTTTATAAAGAGCAGTGAAATACAGGTTTTTTCTGTGTCTAAAATCAGCATTACCTTGGTAACGGGCTGTAAAGTGCTGTTTTTGTTTATCTCTAAATGCAGAATCTTTTCTGTAACGAAAGACCAAGATTTTTTTCTGTTTCTGTCTGAATTCAGCATCGTTTCTGTAACGAGAGACCAAGATTTGTTTCTGTTTCTGTCTGAATTCAGCATCGTTTCTGTAACGAGAGACCAAGATTTGTTTCTGTTTCTGTCTGAATTCAGCATCGTTTCTGTAACGAGAGACCAAGATTTGTTTCTTTTTCTGTCTGAAATCTGCATTTTCCTTGTACCGGGAGGAAATGTAATCTTTCCGTTTTTGACGATAGTTTACACTGTCTCTTGTATTATTTCTTTTCTTTTGTCTAAATTCTGGATTGTTTTGATATTTCTTGCTTGCGTGAGCTATTTTCTTTGCTTTATATGCTTTATTTGATACATACTTTTTCCTTTCTTGACTTTTCTGATTCTCTTTTCTTTGTGGAGGTTTTTGTGAGACCAGTAGTCTTCTCTTAATTTTTTTCCTTTGCTGTTTACTAAGCTTTGTCAATTTGCAGGAGATTCCCTGTAATACAGGATCAGATAAAGCACTGGCAACAGTATTTATCATTGAAGAACTGTTTGATTCACTAAGAGAAGCATCATGTGATGGAAGGAAACTCAACTCACTTGAGGGTTGTGGTTCATTTTGGGTACCAGGGAAGATGACCTCTTGTTGTCTCACAGATGATGTGAACGTGTTGTCACTGGACACTTCTGTCAATATGTTATCAGTGGGATCACTGGGAACTGGGTTTATCGTGTGAGCAGTCAACTCTGATTCGCTGTGAGGAGCATCATGTGATGGTACTGACGTGATGAGGACCTCTGGTTGTTTCACAGCGGTGGTCTGAGGGAACACTGTAGGTAAAACAGTCTCAGGATGATCAGTGGCTGTGTTTTTCTTTACAGTAGGTGATTCATTAGCAGCTTCATCCAACAGAGGCGGTTCATTCACGGTGATAGCTGGAGGTCTGCAGTCTGTGTTTGGGAGAGCTTCATTCAGGTTGACTGTGTTCACACTGTAAAACTCCACAGGCTTCAACTCATAGTTACAGGAGGACGGTGTTTCCATCAGTCTGTGGAACTCCATGATCCTGTCAATCATATCACTGAGACGTGAGAATGTCACCATGACAGCAGTACCAAGTGGTAGGGGTAAACCGCTGGTTGTTCTGGAGTGTGGGTCAAAGAAACCATATCTGCCTGACCTGGTTCTGAATACTGCAATACATAACCGTGTCATCAACAGCAAAGCGTACTTCACATCTGATAACAAGCAGCTCAGTCCTGACTCCAGGTCCAGAAAAGTGTCTACAGTACGAGTTAAAGGTTCTCCTAATGTGCCATACCTTGAAAGTTGAGTCATGTCCGCATAGTGTGTAGACCAGCGTGCAGGAACTTCATCAGTGAGCTCATCTGTAGTCAAATGGTTGTGGTGGACTCGTTTCCTGATCCCTCTATACATCGTGTTCCCTTTATCCAAAACAAGGTTGAGGTCTGGTCTGGTGATGTTTTCATTCTCATGAAGGAACGCAAGAAAGGTTAGTGAGTTACAAGTGCACTGCTGATTTCTGAATTTACCGTACTTCTTAGAAGCCTGGCTGCGGGATGCACGGACATGTTGTTCAGAAGGCTGATCTTCCAGGTTCACACAGTCTGCATTAGAAGGCTCTGCTGCACATGGATCATCACGGTGTTGTCCTCTCTTTACAGCATCTGCATATGATACCTGTGGTACGCATGCAGCATCACTTTGACCTCTGGGGTTTACCTGCTTCACATTAGAAGGCCCTGCTGCACTTGGATCATCACTGTGTTGTCCTCTCTTTACAGCATCCGCATAAGATACCTGTGGTACGCATGCAGCATCAGGCTGACCTCCCAGTTTCACACTTCCAGCATGAGACGCTGCAGACATCTTTACCTCTCCACTGGTCTGAGGACCAACACATTCTGCTTCTTCAGTAGTTGCACAGTGATTGTCCTTGGACCTGCGCAGGCTCTGAGCTTGTGACCTCTTACCCTTCCTTGGCATTGTTGTCGCGTTTCAAAACCACAAATGATATTAATGATAAAAGATTACGGTTAACAAAGCAGGATGTAAAGATAGGTCAAATCTGTCAGCTTCTTTTAATCAAAATACTTAGAAATGATAAATTCACACAGAAATTAGTTAAGGTTTACGTATTTCAATACAAATCAATTTTTAAGTCTTCCAAATAGTAAATTTCAAAGTTTGTGTACTTTGTAAAAATAATTATATATATCAAATTTTGTAATATTTATTTCAAATTGGAAAGATCAAAAAAACTGTGAGCAAGAGAGAAATAGAACAGGTAGAGTGTGAGAGAGAGAGACTCTCAGGACCAATACAAATGTCAGACCAGGTACCAATAACCCTGAAGCCAAGAATGTTTCACCAAAATCGTTTTACCAAGAATGTTTCACCAAAATCGTTTTACCAAGAATGTTTCACCAAAATCGTTTCACAAAGTTCACCAAAAAGCCAAAATTCCATAAAGCCAAAAATAGATCAGAGCGGGATAGAAGAGGGATACAAAGGTGTGATGGCCAAAATCAAAGACAGAGCGGTAGATTTGACAGGAAAGTCAGAGAGCCAGTATGTAGACAGAGTGGATACAAGGTAAAGTAAAGATAGAGAGCCAATATGATAGAGGAGAGGAGAGATGCTGCACAGCAGGACACCTGTAAGACAAAAAAACAAAAACAAAAAAAACATACATTAGACAGTTGTTTCAATATTAAAAAGCTTAGCAAAAGCTAAAATGCCATTAAAACGCGTGTGATTGTCGTGTGTAAATACATCTACCAAATATCCCTATATTAATGTTGCATTTTCCAGTTGTTGCTAGTTTTATGTAAAACATACTGGTGTCATAAAAATGTATCTACTCAGTGGGCTATTTTGCAAGTATCTGTGTTTTAGTGTGTACACGCTATTTACAAACTTCAAGACTAGATAAGGAAGGTAGCACCGTAGTAGCACTTAGATGGCACTTACTGATAGCACTTTGTAGTTTAACTTTATTGAAGAAATTGTACTTTCTTGATTCTTGTTGTTCTGAGTTTGTACTCATGGTGGAATGAACTTATTGTAAGTCGCTTTGGATAAAAGCGTCAGCTAAATGAAATGTAATGTAAAGAACACTGTGTTGATTTATCTGAACAAGTGATTCATATGTGTGAATTTACTGTCAAGTAACTAAGAAGTCACCAACACAGAGTTTGCAGTTAGACAGGAAGGAGAGAAAGAAATACATTATATTTCCATTCTTCTCAGAGAACCAGTGTATCACATCTCATTTCACCCTAAAACAAACTGTTGTAAAGGTTGGGTAATATTATTGTTGAGTATGTAATGTAGGGATATAATTCCTGTTGAGATGGATTATTCCAAACTGTAAACCAATGTAATATCAGTTTAGATATAGCAAAACCATAATTAATGTGTGAACTTACACTTCAGAGTTCGCAAGGAGTCACCAACAGTGATAGTCTGTAGTTAAAGACAGAAAGGAGGAGTCCAGGAGGAGTGGAAGGAGGGTGAGGATGAAGAGGGGGAGAAAAAAAAAGACGACATTTTTAGTTCACTTCAGAAAATCAACGTCATAGCTTATTTGAATTATAAGTACTTTCAGGTGGACAATTTATTTCCATATTTATTATCAATGTCTTAATCAAAACTCATATTTTTTAAGAAGTTAAAATGTATATTGCAGTGTGACTGAGTTGTGTGGTAATACTGACTGTGTTGTCAACAAGACAAATTTGTGTCTCCTCTATGATAGTAAACTGAATATCTCTGATTTGTCACTAAAACAAGACATTTGAGGACATCATGACACACTGTGTTGATTTATCTGAACAAGTCATTCATGCTTGTGAACTTACTGTTGAGTCACCACAGAGTCACCAACAGTGATGGTCTGCAGCTGGACACAGGAAGGAGGAGTCCAGAAGGACTGGAAGGTAGTGAGGCTGATGGTCTGCAGCTGGACACAGGGAGGAGGAGTCCAGAAGGACTGGAAGGTAGTGAGGCTGATGGTCTGCAGCTGGACACAGGGAGGAGGAGTCCAGAAGGACTGGAAGGTAGTGAGGCTGATGGTCTGCAGCTGGACACAGGGAGGAGGAGTCCAGAAGGACTGGAAGGTAGTGAGGCTGATGGTCTGCAGCTGGACACAGGGAGGAGGAGTCCAGAAGGACTGGAAGGTAGTGAGGCTGATGGTCTGCAGCTGGACACAGGGAGGAGGAGTCCAGAAGGACTGGAAGGTAGTGAGGCTGATGGTCTGCAACTCGACAAAGGAAGGAGGAGTCCAAGGCTGATGGTCTGCAACCTGGACACAGGAAGGAGGAGTCCAGAAGGACTGGAAGGTAGTGAGGCTGGGTAGGGGAGAGAGAGACACATTTTTAGTTTAATTTCAGAAAACCAGCACTTCCCAGCTCATTCAATACTGTGAATCATGCAGGCCTCTGGCAATACCCAGCCAGTGATGTTAAAACGTGTTTTGTAAAAGGCGTCACACTTTTTTAAAGACCGTTAATGTTATGTAATTCTAATATAATAAATCACCAAATCAATCACTCAACTATAACAACGTTACTCTGTTGATTGTTTGGCTACATCTTTGCACTACTGTTTTGTTATTTAATGAAATATTAATTTTGAATATACTTTGCATTATTCTTATTTTTCAATTTGTTGTATATATTGAGTGTTTTTCATTTTTCAATTTTTTTTATTATCATAAAAAATACTTTTAACCACTTTAAAAACCTTTTTAACAAATGAGACTTGAAACCAATTTTGAATTTTCATTTTTAGAAGCCGTATTTGTCATTGACCCCAATATATATGGGACTAAATCATAGCACACATTAAACATTATTGAGATAATACCTTTGCATTAGGAAATTCTCTCTAAATGGAGCTTGCTGAAATTTTAATTGAATATCCCTGTTCTGTACTGTTAACTAGTGAAATATCAGTTTCATTTGAAAGCAAAATCATTCTATATTTGGGTAAACTTACACTTCACAGAAAGGCGGAGTCCAGGAGGAGTGGAAGAAGGCTGAGGATGGAGAGGGAGAAAAAAAGATTTTTTTAGCCATTTTTAGTTCACTTCAGAAAATCAACCTCATGGCTTATTTCAATTTTAAGTACTTTCAGGTGGACAATGTATTTCCATATTTATTATCAATGTCTTAATCAAAACTCCAGTGTGACTGAGTTGTGTGGTAATACTGACTGTTGTCAACAAGACAAAATTGTAACCATTTAATATGCGTTATTGCCCGTCAGGGACTTGAAGATATGCAATTGTCTCTATAGCGTGGTACACAACATTAGAGTTATTCACATTGAAGTTATGTTGTCAAGCAATTTAAATTACAGTATTTCTATACTTACCAACTACAGCATAGATGGTGATTGATGTTCTGTTGTCTGCGAGAGGAAACAATATGACAAACTGACAGTAAGTACTGTAGGTTTAAACTTGCAGCCTTCAAACCAAACAACAAAAAACTCTGTAAATGACAAAAGAACGCATCTATTCTGTAATGCACTACTACATACATTACAGAGGTAGATTAGTAGTGTTAAATATTACCAGCATAATATGAAAAATGAAGATTTAATTAAACCTCAGTTATTCATTAAGGTTGTTTAAGATAAAGTTTTCGTTATGATATGTGATGTGTAACTTCTGGTGAAAATCAAAACAAAACAGAATGCCAAGTGCAATATATACAGCATCCTGATAATCATATTAACACTATTCTTGCCTTAATGTTAACTGAATGCTGTTAAAAGCTAAAACAGCTGGTAAACAAAATATGTTTGAGACAAGTATCAACAGTATTTACATTATAAATAAGCTTGTTCTTACTGAAGAAAGGCAACTATTTTGTCAGCGGTTTTTAAAATACTTCGACATTGGTTTGTAACTCCTACATATAGAGCTACATATGTACATGTTGAGGAAGTCCCACATATCCTGGGAAACTAAACACTATCTTGTTTGTTCATAAAATCATCTGGAGGCGATCGAGGTGTATTAACAGTACTAGAGACCGTAAATAAGCCACATGCCGGCTGGTTCACTACAGCTGTATAAACCTAAAATAAACAGATTTTGCTCTGATTTAATTGCAATAAACGGATAAAAATGATGCTGATTTGTTTAGTTAGATCTCTCCACAAGGCAACGAGCAAACCACTATTAAAATGCTTGTTTTCTGAATGAAGCTCGAAACGATCGGTGCTAAACTAACGTTGTAGCAGCTCCATCGGTGTAAATAATGTTTTTACCATATGGTTCATGTATAGTTTGGTCTGTTCTCTATTAATATCAGGTATCCAGCTCTGGGTGAACGCCTTCAGTAATGACAGGAGGAGCATTTAAATGCAGATAAGCTTCAGCATCACTCCTTTGCATTGACTTTGTATGTTACGTTAATGTACTCCCGCGAAAAATTCGTGGTGCTTTTGGTCTGAACATGATGTCATGACGCTAACCCTTGGCTAACGCTAGCATAGCATCTAACACTGATTTAGCCAAGTTAGTTACCTAGGCTAAAGTCAGCAGAGTTACATAGCAAGCAAACTAGTTAGAGCATAACTACTTTGTCAGTTAGCGAACTAGTTAGAACTAGTTAGTTAGCTAACTGACAAAGTAGTTTAGCCATCTTAACTCATTTGTCTATTAAAATGCCAAGTCAGCGTTAGCTGCTATGGTCATGTTAGCCACGACCTATATAAACTACAGGGGAAATATTTCACTGTTCTGTATTCAGTATGAGTTACAAACCACTTATTTTTCAAACGCTAAAACTGAATTTATACCATGTAAAAGTTAAATCATTCCCGTTAGCAGACGGGCTCAACTGTACTCACCAGAAGACGAGAGAACTGGACAGAGCAGCGCAGCAGTCTTGAGGTTACAGGTCAAAGAGGCGTTCAGGGGCACTCAGAAATTCAGGTGTCAAACGCCCAAAAAACATCAATCTTGTTTTAGATACTACACGTACAGTGCCACACCAACCACAAAGCTTGATTCAGAGTCAGCCATCTTAATTCATTATTAATAAAAAAAAACACATATCTTTAATACCCTTATAGTAATGACATTGTCGCCGGCGACAAGAAATAACATGCAAACATGAAGTTAAATTAAAATTACCGTAACTCCTCGAATAGGCGAGCTTGTATGTGGGGGAGGGGTGGAAGTGATTAGACAGCAGCAGCAGGGGAGAGACTTTCGAAAGTAGTAGTAGAAATAACAGTGGTATGAGTAAAAGTAGTAGTAGTAGTCGTAGTACTAGTTGTAGTAGTAGTAGTAGTAGAAAAACAGTAGTATGAATATAGAAGTAGTAGTAGTAGTTGAAATTACAGTAGTAGTAGTTGAAAAAAAGAAGAAAAAAAGGATAAAACAAAAACGCTGACAGTTAAAAAACTATTAAAGATATCAAAAATATGAAATTATAGAATAATAGCTGAATGGTGTATTTAGCTGAACGAGGATTTGAAGATTTTCACCATTCGATCACATTCATTGAAATTTTCATAAAAAGCTTAATAATAACAAAAAGTTGAATAGTTAAAAATATGAAAAGATAGAATAATAGCTGAAGGTTTTGTCAACATTTGAACATTTAAAAAGTGTCTGTAGCTGAATGAACCCTAGGGCTCCTTCAGGTGTTCTACAGCTCATATGACCTTGATATGAATACCAGCCCCTATTGTCCTTGATCTCTAAAGAATCAGCAACTCCTTGACTTAAAAAAAAAAAAAAAAGTGCATGAGACCGTATTACCACGTGCACGCGCGCGGCCGTTCACGCGCACGCGAAATAGCACGCGGCCGTTCACGTGCGCACGCGCGCGGCCGTTCACGTGCACATAGACACACACAGTCAGTGATCTTAGTCTAACACAAAGCTAACTTCAAATTCACTTCCTCCATCAACAGCTGCAATATGTGTGTGTTTGTGTCCCCACAAGGTCGTTAAAACAAGAATGAGTGTGAAGCTGCACTGATTAGTTAACTTGAAGCACCTGTGTCATGAGTGAGACTGCTTTGAAGATGACCTCCATAGACTTCAATGCATTATTTGTTTTCATAAAAAGCTTAATATCTCAAGAACTTCAAAGGCAACATGCCAAAATAATTATATTTTCTGAGAGATAAGACTTTTGCGAACGCGTCGATGTTGTTTGTGTAACCTACAGACCCACAATGTGTCTGTAGTTGCAGTTTCGAAATCAGGTACGACCATCAGCGGGGAGACATTTTGGAGGGAGATGTAACATGGCGGTGATTGGAGGAAGGAGAGGACCACCTCTCACTTATAGTCTGATTTAAACACGTCTGAATCTGTTGGATTCAAATCGACCCAATTTTACGAAGACCGACAAGATTTCCTACGTTTTGATGTATAAATTATGCCCAAAAAGTTAGTATTGTGGAGTAGATGGCAAAAAGCAAATACTTTTATGACAAAATCTGGAAGGCTCTGTGCACTCAAGCTGTGACATCACGCACTCTAAGCAGCGCAATACACACCAATGTTAAACTTAGAAAAGGTTGGAAAAAAGCATAAAACAAAAACGCTGACAGTTAAAAGACTATTAAAGATATAAAAAATCTGAAATTATAGAATAATAGCTGAAGGTTTTGTCAACATTTTAACAGTTTAAATGTTGTCTTTAGCTGAACGTATGCAGAACCTGTAAGCCTTTGAAGTTGAAGAGGATTTGAAGATCTTCCCCATTGGAAACCATTCATTTTAATTTTCATAAAAAGCTTAATAATTCAAAAAGTTTAATAGTTAAAAATATGAAAAGATATAGCCATCGTGTCCTGAAGTAGCTGAATATTTTAATAGTTGAACGGTTTCGGTAGCTGAATATATGAAGTAGTTTAAGAGGTCCAAAATACGTACGGAAGAAATAGAATAATAATAATAATAAGTTGAACTAGAAATTGCATTTCCTGCTGAAAATGCGTTGGAATGCTAAAAGCTGAAGCTTAAAGCTGAAATATTTGAAAGGATAGCTGAAAATAGCGGAATATAGTTGAATTTAGCAGAAAATAGCAGAAAATAGCAGAAAATAGCAGAAAATAGCTGAATATAAAAAATATGAAATTATAGAATAATAGCTGAATTTTTTGTCAACATTTGAATGTTTAAAAGGTGTCTGTAGCTGAACGTATGCAGAACCTGTACGCTTTAGAAGTTGAAGAGGATTTTTAAATTTCCTCCATCGGATCCGTTCATTTAAATTTTCATGAAAAGATTAATAATTCAAAAATTGGAAAAGTCAGAAACATGAAAAGGTCATTGCCATTGTGTCCTAAGGAGCTGAACATTTTAATAGCTGAGCGGTTTCTGTAGCTGAATATATGAAGAAGGAGAAGAGACGGAAAATGCTAAAAGCTGAAGCTTAAAGCTTAAATATTTGAAAAGATAGCTGAATATAAAAAATAAGAAATTATAGAATAATAGCTGAAGATTTTGTCAACATTTGAACATTTAAAAGGTGTCTGTAGCTGAATGAACCCTAGGGCTTCTTCAGGTGTTCTACAGCTCATATGACCTTGATATGAATACCAGCCCCTATTGTCCTTGATCTCTAAAGAATCAGCAACTCCTTGATTTAAAAAAAAAAAAAAAAAAAAAAAAGTGCATGAGACCGTATAACCACGTGCACGCGCGCGGCCGTTCACGCGCGCGCACGCGAAATAGCACGCGGCCGTTTACGTGCGCACGAGCGGCCGTTCACGCGCACAGACACACAAGTGATCTTAGTCCAACACAAAGCTCATGCTAGCAATCATTCACTTCCTCCACCAACAGCCTGTGTGCGTGTCCCCACAAGGTCGTTAAAACAAGAATGAGTGTGAAGCTCCACTGATTAGTTAACTTGAAGCACCTGTGTCATGAGTGAGACTGCTTTGAAGATGACCTCCATAGACTTCAATGCATTATTTGTTTTCAGAAAAAGCTTAATATCTCAAGAACTTCAAAGGCAACATGCCAAAATAATTATATTTTCTGAGAGATAAGACTTTTGCGAACGCGTCGATGTTGTTTGTGTAACCTACAGACCCACAATGTGTCTGTAGTTGCAGTTTCGAAATCAGGTACGACCATCAGCGGGGAGACATTTTGGAGGGAGATGTAACATGGCGGTGATTGGAGGAAGGAGAGGACCACCTCTCACTTATAGTCTGATTTAAACACGTCTGAATCTGTTGGATTCAAATCGACCCAATTTTACGAAGACCGACAAGATTTCCTACGTTTTGATGTATAAATTATGCCCAAAAAGTTAGTATTGTGGAGTAGATGGCAAAAAGCAAATACTTTTATGACAAAATCTGGAAGGCTCTGTGCACTCAAGCTGTGACATCACGCACTCTAAGCAGCGCAATACACACCAATGTTAAACTTAGAAAAGGTTGGAAAAAAGCATAAAACAAAAACGCTGACAGTTAAAAGACTATTAAAGATATAAAAAATCTGAAATTATAGAATAATAGCTGAAGGTTTTGTCAACATTTTATTAGTTTAAATGTTGTCTTTAGCTGAACGTATGCAGAACCTGTAAGCCTTTGAAGTTGAAGAGGATTTGAAGATCTTCCCCATTGGAAACCATTCATTTTAATTTTCATAAAAAGCTTAATAATTCAAAAAGTTTAATAGTTAAAAATATGAAAAGATATAGCCATCGTGTCCTGAAGTAGCTGAATATTTTAATAGTTGAACGGTTTCGGTAGCTGAATATATGAAGTAGTTTAAGAGGTCCAAAATACGTACGGAAGAAATAGAATAATAATAATAATAAGTTTAATAAAGAAGAGGATAACAATAGTTGGACTGCTGAAGCATTCCAACTAATAAAGATTCGAATAACAATAGTTGGACTGCTGAAGCATTCCAACTAATAATAAGTTTAATAAAGAAGAGGATAACAATAGTTGGACTGCTGAAGCATTCCAACTAATAAAGATTTGAAGAACAATAGTTGGACTGCTGAAGCATTCCAACTAATAAAGATTCGAATAACAATAGTTGGACTGCTGAAGCATTCCAACTAATAAGTTGAATAAAGATTTGAAGAACAATAGTTGGACTGCTGAAGCATTCCAACTAATAATAATAAGCCCGCAGGAGAACAAGAAGTGGGCTTTGCCCAGGGGTCTATGACCCCTGGAGCTGAAGCCACACTTAACTACACAAAGACACTTCAGTTTCTGAAATGAAAGGGAATAACGGTGTACTGACTACTGAGACTACAAATACTATTAACCTTTTCAGTTAAAGAAAACAACAACACAAAATAGACTCCTTTTACCCACAAGATTGAGAGCATTTCTACTGCCTGTCAACAGCTCTCAACAGGAGATGTCTGAGCCGGCGGCTTGTAGCTAACGGTGCTAACAACTAACAGTGCTAACAGCTAACGTGCTAACAGCTAACGGTGCTAACATCTAACGGTGCTAACAACTAACAGTGCTAACAGCTAACGGTAATAACAGCTAACGGTGCTAACATCTAACAGTGCTGACAACTAACGGTGCTAACAGCTAACGGTGCTAACTATGCTAACAGCTAACGGTGCATACAGCTAACGGTGCTAACAGCTAATGGTGCTAACAGCTAACGGTGCTAACAGCACTAACAATGCAATCAGCCACAGTGCTAACAGTGGTTCTGAAGGAGAACTGTAGTCCCTGACCCTGCCATTGGTCAAGAGGCCGTTATCAGCAGAGGGTCATAAAGCATCAATACCTTC
The DNA here is from genome assembly GCA_038501785.1 of Myoxocephalus aenaeus. Taxonomy (NCBI): domain Eukaryota; kingdom Metazoa; phylum Chordata; class Actinopteri; order Perciformes; family Cottidae; genus Myoxocephalus; species Myoxocephalus aenaeus. Next base: position 1,409,967 of record JBAMJR010000103.1, read on the forward strand.
GTTTCTAGCACACCTTGTGTCTTCACTATTGACTGAAAATGTGAGATTTCAAAATGTTAGACATTCAAATCTGTCAAATAAAAGGACGTGAAAAATCTTGCAAGACAGATAAATCATAAAGCATTTTTGCTCAACTTCTTTTTCAAGGGACAGAAGTCTAGTTGAAGGAAAAAGTGAAAATACTCCTACATAAAGTTCTTTCTCGAGCCTGAGTAGGTTTGGGAGTCTCTCTTGTTTGCTAGTGAAACACAATGTTACATCTAGTTTAAACAAAGAAGAATGTGGACACATCACATCCAAACAAAGCAAGTGGGCTGGATGCTGGATAAAGGAGCTCAAAGATAAATAGAATGTATTTGGGACGTTGCACACTGAGTCCATGCTCGTCCTTAGGGAAATGCACATGTATTGTGAGGCTTATACAGTATAGTGAGGCAAAAGGTGCATTCCAAGTGTTAGTCACCGTGACGTCGCCCATTGGTTGGTTGATGTTTTCAAGCAATTTGGCCACAAGCAACCGTGCAACTAGAGGGTGGAGCTAAATACAAATACAAATGAACTATTGTTAGCGTCAATGGCAGTGCACAGTCAAAGGGTGTTTGATGGGTGCAGGTCAGGCTAAAGCCTCCACCTCTGGAAATCCCCCGAGCAGAACCACGTTGCAGCAGAACCACGTTGCAGCAGAACCACGTTGCAGCAGGAACGCGTCATTCTAAAAATGGTATAACATAAGAGCTACTCCTCCAATCTTCGGACCTATCGGCCATCGATCTGATGAGGATAAGCCTCGTGGGCGAGCAGCTATATTTGCAGGGTTCCTGTTAGCTAACGGATGTCCGTGCCAGGACAATATTTTTTCCGTGCTACCGTATCGAGTTATTTTTTATGGCTGTAATGTTGTATAGTTGTACAATAGTTCCTCACACTGTCACTGTGCGAGTCTTTGCAGGGCGTTTCTTCACCCAGATATCAAACAGAATGTAAAATAGAAGTCAAGGGAAAATATTATTTTATGATTTGGTGGAACTGACTATTTTCCTTTATTCATGGCCGTATTGATTTATCTACAGATGCAAAATCTGAGATCTACACCATTTTATTTATTTCAAATTTCCCACAGTTTAACGTTTTTTCTCATAACTTGAGATACACATTGTTTAATTTAGCTGCAGTTAGTTTTCCAGCTTCATAGCACCTGCAAAAGCTCACACACACACACACACACACACACACACACACACACACACACACACACACACACACACACACACACACACACACACCGAGCAGGACAGCAAACAGACGGTTGTCTTAATTGTGTGTGATATCAGGAGCAGGCCGGGGTTTTCCTGCTTCCTCTGCTTCCATGGCTGTCACTGCCTGTGTGGACGGCTGCTGGGTGAATACACTGCTGACGTGCCCTTGGGCCTGAACGCCACTGACACTGTGTGTGTTTCATGTCAGACCAGAGATGAAAGGCCAGAGGAGGAAGAAGAGGATTTAAAGCTGCCAGAGAGAAGCTAGACGCTGTGTCAGCCTCTAGTTCGTTCCAGAGTGATATATATATATATATATATATATATATATATATATATATATATATATATATATATATATATATAAAGCGTGTATCTGTGTTTTCTTCTTCTCATAAATCAATGCTATTGGTCTGTGGGTTTGACAAACATGTAACCAATTAAAAATATGAAATAGACTACATCTCATAACTCCATTGGGACCTCAAACCGCCTCGCCTCTTTTTTTAACAGCTAGCTACCGATGTGACCTCGGACTAAACCCTCTTGATGGACAACACACGCATGTTGACGGTCAAAAACCTCGTAAGAGTCCCCTGAAGGAGGTGGGCCATGAAGAACCTGAAGGCTGAGACCTCCTACTGAGACCGTCTGGCCTCACATGCTGTAAACCAGTGGCATTGACACGTTAACACAGAATTAAGAACTTACAGTTTAAAATGACACTGAGTAATAACTACACGCTATGTAGCATTAGTAAAGCATGAATAAACCTTTAATTCATCATTTATAAAGCATTATTCCAACATGAACACTCATTAGTAACTCATTAGTATGCAATTCATAAACACAGTCATACATGTTTTATTCTTGATTAATAAGCTTGATTATTATGCGTTTCATGATTGGGTTTTCATACTTTATAAATGATGGATTCCACATTTGTAAATTAAGTAATATATATTACAAACCATTATTAAGGATTTATAGATGATGCACTAATGGTTAACATGTGCTTTATAAACTTGTTGTAATACTGAAATTCATGATTAATTCAGGTAGTTACTACTCGTTAGTTAAGTATTAGTTAAGTATGTTGTGTGACCTCATCTAAAGTGAGAACTATCTATGCTTTACAAAGCATTAATAAATGACATTGAAAGGCCAGCAGCCTCAAAGCTAACACACTTCTCAGTTATCTTCTCAACAGAAAAGGGAAATAGACACAAAGTGATAAAGAACATTAATATGATGGTGATGGGGCGATGCCCGTCAGTGGCACAGGTGGTGAGTATGTTTCATAGTTTGCTGGCACTTACACATTATTGATTATGAGTATCAGCTAGCTAGCTGTGACTTGTTTGCTAGCTAGCTGGCTAGCTAGCTTGTCACTAACTAGCTTAGAGGTCCTGAGATGGCACGCGCCACCTCAGTTGTAAGTAGACCAATCCAGGTGAGAGCAAGACACTCATAATCAATAATATGTACATGCCAGCAAACTATGAAACATACTCAACACTCGTGCCGCTGACGAGCATCGCCTCCATCACCTGGCCGGCGTTCTTTCTGGACCGGCACAAGGGAAACGCCGGGTCCATTCATGCATGCATTAATAAATGCATGAATAAATTACATTTAAATGTTATTTTTAGCATTTACTAACACTTTATAAATGATCTTGTTCATTATCTATAAGTCCTTAATACTTAATTTACAAATGTGGAATCCATCATTTATAAAGTATGAAAACCCAATCATGAAACGCATAATAGTCAAGCTTATTAATCAAGAATAAAACATTTATAACTGTTTATGAATTGCATACTAATGAGTTACTAATGAGTGTTCATGTTGGAACAATGCTTTATAAATGATGAATTAAGTGTTTACTAATGCTAAATACCATGTAGTTATTATAAAGATTACCCAGTTTTTTGTTTTTGTAAAATCCTGTCAACATTTTAAAATGTAAGTTCTTAATTCTCTGTTAACGTGTCAATGCCACTGGTTTACAGCAGGAGTTATGATGAATCATAGAAACACATGACGCACAGCGTACCTGAAGGCGCCTGTCAATCACACGAGTACTCTGAGTAACAGGGAACATGAACACAGCATCTTCTACAAAGTTAGAGAAGAACAGATATTGCTGAGTCTCTTTTCCCTGGCTTGGAGTGGGCGGGGCTTAGATGGAGCATTTGAATCAGAACCTGGTAACAGTTGGTGGGTTGTAGGCTTACTGTCAATCAAATGTGATGAATTCACACCCACAGGTTCACATTCTGTCATTAACTAAATCTGTTCAAGGGCCAGATATTATATGTGGGGGCCGGACTCTAAAATACAAGTATAAATACATTTATTAAGGCTTAATCATGTTCTAGTATTTCACTTTCTTACCAAATTAAAGGAAATCCATAATGCTAACTAGAAATCACTCTCTGTAAACGTGGCTGCAGAAGGACATGAGCTGCAGCGTGTGGTCGTTCAGAGGACAGACTCTCACCATAACTTTGAGTTATTGTCTATTATCGTGAATCTTTTTCCACTAATTGACTCATTCATTGATATTCCCGACTTCAGTTGAACAATGTCGCATCCGGTTTGACACAAATGTTGTTGGTTGATGCCGAGCCGGAGCACGCAGAGAGAATAAGGAAACTATCGTGTGTAACACTGTGTTGTGATGTCTGTAATATATGTCTGTACCTCTCAGGGTTTAATGCATTGTGTGTTTCTTTGGTGCGTTACTGCATTGTTTTGAGCTGATTGCTTCTGTGTGCAGCAATGTTCCCCTTGGGGACAATACAGTATATCTTATCTCCTATAATGCCCCTTTAATAGTTTGTGCTTCTTTGTGAAAAATACATTTGAATGAAAAGTTATATTCAATATGTTCATAGTGAAAACATGAAAGGAATCACTCGTATTGATGAACCTACAGAGAATGATCATTATTTTAGCTGATTGCTTGTTTTTAGGGTTCTAGTTCTCAGTCTCCATGACGTCCCTGAACACCTGCAGACAGACAGAGAGTTGCTGGAGACCAACAACAGAGATAAAAGAAACAATATGAACCGTAGCGCTGCTGCTGCTGTCTGCTGGATGCGTACATTAGGCCCACATGTTAGTTATAAAAGCTTTCAAATGTGTTAATATGTCAATGTATTGTTCACAGTATGTTCGTCACCCTCAAGGGACCAAGAATCAATAAATGATGCTTCAAGATGTCGTTTACTGAGCCGACCCAACGGCTGAAGCTCTGATGAGCAACAGGTCTGCAGCCGAGTGAACAATGGGCCCCCAGACCCGTCATGTCGGGTCATCCTCTTTTTACTGGGACCACATACGGGTGAAATAATACATCATTAGTGAGGAAAATATTAATTACATTCTCTTATTTTACAAGATTTTTGAGCCACGTTTTAAATTCCGGCAGCTCTGTGCATTCAAGCACACGGCACAGCAGCTTCATTGATTATGTAAATCTGGTGTAGTGGAGATTTATTCATTTCATTTTCACAGCACGAAGGTCTCTGCATCCCAGAATAAACGAGTGGACGCGCCTTTATGAACGCAACCAACTCTCTGAAGACGCCGAGCATTTCACTGAGCTGATCAGCCGGATCTCTGTTTGGACAATGAGGCTCATTTGCATTAAAAAGGACCAATCTGGCACCAAATATCTGTAAATGACCTCATGGAAATATGTTAAATAGCACGGAGCACCGAGGCTGTCGGCCCGGCAGCGCTGCAGGCGTGCATTGTGACTTTACCCCGCAGTGTGTGTGTGTGTGTGTGTGTGTGTGTGTGTGACTGGTGTTGAGATCTGAAAAATGTTTTCCCATAATGAAAAGATAAAAACATGCAAAAACATTTTAATTTGTAATCCAAATTACACATATACAAGGATTCAGGATATTAGCATGTCATTTTCAGAGACCACAGCCAAAAGAACAACGAGAGAGAAAAATACAATCTGTACATATTTCCGTTTACAGTGAGTAGCCAGTTGGAGCGAACCAGAGAACACTAAGGCAAACCATCAGCAGACAGGAGGAACGCCGCCTTTTTCATGTAATCCTCCACAGCAGAGTATCAAGAAGTATCGTTGCTACAAAACCAGGACCGGCGTCTCCCGTTGTTAGCACTCGGCTGCATAAGTTACATTGTGATAAAAGCAAAAAACTAAACCAACGGTATCTAAAGTCTAGCGTTACTGTACAAGTCTTCTCACTAGCTTTGGAACACCAAACTGGCAGAAAGATGCATCTCGTGTGTACAGCTCTGGGTTTGGCTGGAGCGCCGCCCACAAACCGTGTACCCGCTCCGGGTAACTCCATACCGCCACTGTGATAATAACAACATGACATATCGGCCCCAATTTTAAGATTTCTTTTTTTCTGGATATGTAATATGAAATACATTTTCAATGCAGCAGAATGAAAGTACCAGGTTGAGCCACGTACACCAAGAAAGAGTTGCATTGTGGGTCGTTCGTCCTGCTAGTCCCTTGATGGGTGATGAAAACCAGTCCGACTCTCTGGGCGTCTGAACTAAACCGCTTCAATATATCATCGTTTCTGTGTGAACACGTGTTCAAACCAGCTCGCCGGCCGTGGGTCAACTTTGGCAACAGCAAAGTGTTTCTGGTCTTCAAGGAGTCCAAAAAACGGTGTTGGAAAAAGGGCCAGTCTGGCAATACGTGGGGGTGTAGGGAAACATCCATAACTTGAGTATTGATGCTGTATCTAAGAGTGAATACTGACAGATTTAACAACGTAAAATGTGTTTGCACAGTACACATGTATACGCAGATATTCTGTCTTTGCTGTTCCATATCTTCTTCTTTGATTGGATCCTCCGGGGACCATGAATATCATGTAAAAAGTCATGAAAAATCTGGTCGGAAATTGTCAAAATAACTTCCTCTATCATTTTGTCCATGAATTCTAACGCGTGCGTCAGATTATTGATCCGACTGTCGCTCTGCAACCAAAAGTGCTTCAAATGTTTTTTTAGATTGAATGTTTCACTCGTTGCCTTGAATCTTAGTTGGTGTTTTTCTGCCTTCAGTTTCCTTCCATCTGCACACACACACACGAATGGAAATCATATTTCATCACCACTTTGCTTCCTCCTGTAGCTAAACTACATCCCATTCTCAACTCCCCATTCGTGAAAGGACATAACCACAATATTTAAACCGCAATGAGGAATAACATTTCCTGCTTGTAAAAAAGAAAAAGAAACCTCCATTCAGAGAGAACGTTATTTAAATGGCCGCGGCGCTAAATGTCCTCGGTTATCTGAGAGCTGAAAGCCAGCGGCGGCAGCCGTGATGGGAAGGGTCAGACCTGTCAGGGTGGAGGGAATGAAACCTTCTGATTTGTGCAGGCGTCGTTAACGTGGGCGGTCATGTGTGTGTGCATGAGCCGGCGGGTTGATGCTGCTGGTCAGAGGACCCCTGTGGTCAGTTAAGTGTTGTGAGAGGGTTACTAATTAAAAGACCAAAAACCTAAAGGTGTGTATGTGACTCTGCTAACCTCAGGGATTAGGAGAGAAAAAACATCAACACCCAGAGCCGTACAAGGAACGCCATGTTTTACTGCCAGGACCTTGCAAGGTCTCCTTTAGGCTCCGCCCTCTATAGTGTCCATCCATTGTGTCTCTGTGGAAACAACACACACACACACACACACACACACACACACACACACACGCACGCACACACACGCACAGTCGCTAAAACACCGGGAGCTTTTAAAGCAACGCATAGAATCAAGACCGAACACAATCAAAAGAATGTACAAAAAGGCACATTTGACCCCAGTGCTCCTGTACTGTGAGATTCAAGTGTAAATGAGCGTCTGTTAGCATGGCTGTTGTAGCTCTTAGCCGCCGCGGAGACAACCCGCCCCTCCGAGCGCACGCGGCTCCGGCGGCCGGCGCTCAGGTGGTGATGTCCGTGAGCCTGAAGGAGTCCCAATGGTCCCTAGAGTCATCGACCGTGGTCGTGGGCAGCAGGTCTCTTTACAAGCTGAACCGTGGTGATGCAGAAGTGCCGATCTGATACCCCCGAGCGTTTACCCCCCGTAATCCTGGTTTCCCTCCGCCCCGCCCCACCTGAGCCCTGGAGCGGCAAGCGGTGGGGCGGGGCAGGGTGGTGGTTGCGGGCGGGGGGCGGGGTGGGGGGCGCTAGTCGTCCCCTCCTCCGTACAGGTCGGCCAGCTTGCGGAAGCGCGGCCCCCAGTCGCCGAGGTAGTCGTAGTCCTGGTCGCCGCAGCTCGAGGAGGAGTGCAGGGAGCTGAGGGAGCCGGCGTCGGAGCCGCTGCCCTCGTAGTCGAACACCAGCAGGGAGTCGTAGGGCGGGGCGGTGGGGTCGTTGTCCGCCGCCTTCAGGCCCTGCAGGGAGGGAGAGAGAGAGAATGTTCACTAGGGCTGGGCCTTATTCCTTCGTTCATTTCTATTCCAACCTCGTTATTAAAGTAATACTATGAACCGGGTTGTTTATGTCGTTATGACGCAACACTGTAAGAAGACGGACGAAGTATCTAAGATGCGCTTTTTGTAGTCCTTCTTCAGAACATTGTAGTTTCACCGCTGCAGACTGTGACGTCACTAACATGCGCCTGCCGTCGCGTCATAACTACGTCATTAGTGAAAGTGGAGTCGGATTTGCCAAACACCGCAGTTGTCTTCTCCTAACTCCTCATGAATTCTCCTTCCCATCTTTCCTTAACCCCGTGACGTTTTCCACAGAGGAAACGTGCTTAGGGTTAGACGTTAGGAGGTCATTATTGGACTATTCGACCGCAGCCAGAGTTTCTTCTTGTTGTGATAGTGGGCGAGCTTTACCCAGCATGCAGTCGGCGGTGTAATTTTATAAATGTACAATTATTAGTGTTACAAATTGTTTGTGTGTCACAAACTGTTGTGTCGTGATGTTTTACCTGTTAAAGAGCGTGAGTTGTGGGTTATTAATTGTTGTTATAAAGTTAAAACCGTGACTAAAGTAATAACCATGACTAAAGTTATGTTGATATTTACTTGCCCATGGTTCATACATGACTTCTCCATGACTTTAAACCAAATTTCCATGACCAAACATTTAGTGAAATCTGGGTGTAAACATGAACAAGTGAGTAAATGTAGTATTTAAACTAACAATGAGAACACAAAGCATACAGTAAACCTTAAATGACTCAAATGAATGAGACAATAGTTTGATTAAAAGAATAAACATTTATATAGATGCCTGTATGTATGCCTGCTTATATTCTGAGTCTTTCTTTTAAAAGCATATTCATGATTTCAAACTCAGCGTAAATGAACGTCATGAACACATGAATATAACACATTTACATGACTTTTACAAAACCTTTGGGATTTTATTTTTTCCAAGGACTTTTCCAGGCCTGGAAATAACCATTTTAAACTTCCATGACTTTTCCAGGTTTGTCATGACCGTAAGAACCCTGCCTTTTTTTAATTGCCATGTCTAATCTTTATTCAAGTAAATTTATATTGAGTTTTGCACACGTCCTCTTAGGCCTCCCAACTAAACTTCCTGTTTCTAGGCTAACTGAATGCTGGCTTACATCATTACCAGCTGCCCAGCAGGGATGAGAGGGAATAGAGATGTCTCCTCCGTAGCCAGAAGTTTTTTCTTTACCACTTTCCCATTTGGGCAAGTGCTAGATTTACAGCCCAATGAGGCATTTTAGTGTCCCTGGGAAAGCGGGGAATCGTCATCGTGGAGCCAGTCAGTCTACTGTTGGCGACCACGTGTCCCTGTGGATCGTCTGGGGGCCTCGTATCAGCTGAGGGAGGGGAGGCTGATCAAAGCTACGCACACAGAGCCTGCGTTTGAATCGGGATAAACGATCGTGACATTCATACCGCACGTTAGTACGGAGTACGACGCTCATCACCCCGAAACCAGAGGGCATTGAGGGAAGTCTTGGAGGAGCAGGCCTTTCGGCTCATTAAAATGGACTCTGCCCTGTTTGACACCGGAGCTTTTCCACATGACGGAGCAAGAACCAACACTCCAGAGTGTCAGTGACGCTGAGAGAAGCAGAATTCACGGCTGAGAGAGCCGTAGGGCTACAACGATATAGTGCAGGATTATTGAAATCCAATCTTTTTCTTATAGTAACTGTAAAGAAAAGGGTATTATAGAAACTCTGGTCATGCTCTGAGCAGTGTAAGATCCATGGTAAACCCGGTCAATGACCCTTGTTGACCCCCTCAAGCCAAAGCAGAGTTCACCTCCCCAACCATTCAACATATCAACCTTTGGATCACAAGCCAGCCTCTCTGGGCTTTACGCTACTCCCTCCCTTCTTCAGCCCTGGAAAGATCAGAATAAGGGCGAGCAAGACCCCTCTTGATAAGTAGAAAGGTTGTGCTTATTTCTCTGAGTGGAGGGGTTGAGATGGACAAGGAGGGATTATAGGCAGCGTGGCTGAGAGGAGGATTTGGGTCAGGTTGGACAGATGCTGCCTCCATCTCCAGGAGGAGATTCAGCAGATTACTTAAAGCCAAAACTATTTTTATTCAACTGGCAGAATAAAAACATGTGGCCCAAACTAGCAGTCCAGGGTTGTTTCCCCCCCCCCAGAGTGTTCAATCTGACAAGCAGCGGAACTGTTTTGTGGGCCACGTCTTGTCGTCTGACTGAAGACACTCCCGTCGCTCTGGAGCTCAATGGGAGGAGGGAATTACCGCTGAGAGGGAGAGGCATCAGCTTGTCATGTCTGTCGGATTAAGCCGCCGAGATCGGCTCGCCGTGTCTGACAGCTCCCGCTCATTATTCAGAGCTCCGCTCGGCAGATGTCTTTATGGCAGCCCGGCCGAAGAGGACGCGGCACACAAACAATATGGGAGCAGCAGACGTGTGTGATGAACCTGAGGGTCGCCCCACGGCCTCGAGACGGCGTTATCAGCCCGTTAGAGGAAGAGTTCAGACGTCTGTGTGATTAACTCTGAGAGTCATGTTAATCCGTCTGAGGGAGAGGAACGCTTTGTACAAGGTTTAAAGGTACTCCAAAGCATCAAATACACTCTGCTCACTGGAGGTAGTGGGAGGTACGGGAGGTAGTGGGAGGTAGGGGAGGTAGTGGGAGGTAGGGGAGGTAGTGGGAGGTAGGGGAGGTAGTGGGAGGTAGTGGGAGGTAGGGGAGGTAGTGGATGTAGTGGAAGGTAGTGGGAGGTAGTGGGAGGTATGGGAGGTAGGGGAGGTAGGGGAGATAGTGGGAGGTACGGGAGGTAGTGGGAGGTATGGGAGGTAGTGGGAGGTAGTGGAGGGTAGTGGATGTAGTGGGAGGTAGTGGGAGGTAGTGGGAGGTATGGGAGGTAGTGGAGGGTAGTGGATGTAGTGGAAGGTAGTGGGAGGTAGTGGGAGGTAGTGGAGGTAGGGGAAGGTAGTGGGAGGTATGGGAGGTAGTGGGAGGTAGTGGAGGGTAGTGGATGTAGTGGAAGGTAGTGGGAGGTAGGGGAGATAGTGGAGGTATGGGAGGTAGTGGGAGGTAGTGGAGGGTAGTGGATGTAGTGGAAGGTAGTGGGAGGTAGTGGGAGGTAGTGGAGGTAGGGGAAGGTAGTGGGAGGTATGGGAGGTAGTGGGAGGTAGTGGGAGGTAGTGGAGGTAGGGGAAGGTACGGGAGGTAATGGGAGGTATGGGAGGTAGTGGGAGGTAGGGGAGGTAGTGGGAGATAATGGGAGGTAGGGGAGGTAGTGGGAGGTAGTGGAAGGTAGGGGATGTAGTGGGAGGTAAGGGAGGTAGGGGAGGTAGTGGGATGTGAGGGAGGTAGTGGAAGGTAGGGGAGGTAGGGGAGGTAGGGGAAGGTACGGGAGGTAATGGGAGGTAGGGGAGGTAGGGGAGGTAGGGGAGGTAGTGGGAGGTATGGGAGGTAGTGGGAGGTAGGGGAGGTAGTGGGAGATAATGGGAGGTAGTGGGAGATAATGGGAGGTAGTGGGAGGTAGTGGGAGGTAGTGGAAGGTAGGGGATGTAGTGGGAGATAATGGGAGGTAGTGGGAGGTAGTGGGAGGTAGTGGAAGGTAGGGGAGGTAGTGGGAGGTAGGGGAGGTAGTGGGAGGTAGTGGGAGGTAGTGGGAGGTAAGGGAGGTAGTGGAGGTAGTGGGAGATAATGGGAGGTAGGGGAGGTAGTGGGAGGTAGTGGAAGGTAGGGGATGTAGTGGGAGGTAGTGGGAGGTAGTGGGAGGTAAGGGAGGTAGGGGAGGTAGTGGGATGTGAGGGAGGTAGTGGGAGGTAGGGGATGTAGTGGGAGGTAGGGGAGGTAGTGGGAGGTAGTGGAGGTAGTGGGAGGTAGTGGGAGGTAGGGGAGACTTTCTCCAAATAATCCCAAATAGTCACTTTACGAAATCCACTAGATTCAACACAGCCCTCCTTAAAAAATAAAACACGTCCGCCTGTTGCTCTAATTATTTCCTTCTTCCAAATGAGTAGGGAAGAACACCGGGAGCGAATATACCAGGGGCTGAGTCCTCATTCAAACTAAATGATGACTGGTATGTTAATGACTGCATGAATACAGCATCTGGCATGAAGACATTATGTTTTTGGGCTTGGCGATGGTTCCCCCTCGGCAACCTGCCAGACAATTATAGAAGAACACTGCTGGACTAGTTTATCGCATGTGCACCCACAAATATAGGAAATAGCGCATTATATATATAAATTATATATAATATATATAGTACGAAAACGGAACAGAATGTCCAGAACTGTCCCTTTAAGGGGCCGTGGCCGGCCTGCAGACCGTCTGTGGGATTAACTGAATGGATTTACCTCCAATTAGGCAGCCAAGCTAGGGCCAGCTAATCCTGACCGTTAGCCAAGCTAATTAAGAATTACACTGTTTCTCTGCCTTCTGTCTGTTTGTGCACCTTACATCACTGATACCTCACTGATACGGATGTATTCGTTCATACCGGAGGAGCAGACCGAGCCAGACCTCAATGTACTTTACATCGGCTCTGTTGTTTGGATACAGCTCTCTTTTAGTGAGCAGTAATCCATCTGACTGTTACAGTGGGTTAGTTCCCACACAAGGAGTGACTGTTTGAAATAAACTCTTTGAACTCCACTACCCCTAAATCCTGTGAGGCGATGAGGTAAACAGCACACATCGCCGCCGCTCTTTGATGCTTCATACCAAAGAAACGGGATGAGAGGCTGAGAGATGCGAGGCTGGCACATCTCTTGCTCTGTCTGGACGGTGTTGGCTTCCTGCCGTCCAAACAGACAGTTAGTATTTCACTCAAGTCGTGATTCAACACTTCCTGTGCGCTGAGCGGTTTTGTGCCCGACCGCCAAATTTAATCCGGGCCAACAGATTGAATCTCGGTAAGCGACGATGGGACGTCAGACCCGGTGCGTGTGTGTGTGTGTGTGTGTGTGGTTGTTTTATTCAGTCAATCATTACAATACAATAAGTAAAGCCACAATGTAATATAGAAAACAGAAAGACTGAAAAGGGATAGGTAGAAGCATAATGTTTATATATTCCTATCCTAAATTATGATCAATTAAATCAGATAATTAATTGGAAATAAAGAAAAAATAAAATACATACACATATACATATATATATATATATATATATATATGTATATGTATATATATATATATACACACATATATACACACACACACACACACACACACACACACACACACACATTTCATTCACACTTGTAACCCTCAAAGATTGTTTTATAAATAATGCTTTTGAAAACCAAAAATAAGTTATTCTTCTTTTAATCCCTTTTTTTTAGCTTTTTGTACAGTAAACTTACAAACATCTCTCAAATCATATGTACACTCATGTATTGAAAACAACAGTGTGTGTGTGTGTGTGTGTGTGTGTGTGTGTGTGTGTGTGTGTGTGTGTGTGTGTGTGTGTGGCCGTACCTCGTGGATGAAGTCTCCGATGTCTCCGGGGTGCGGGCCGGCAGAGCGGATGGGGTACTGGTGATCATGGTGCACGGGCCTCTCGTCCAGGCGTCTGATCCCCACCTTCACGCACTCGGGCTCCAGGGCGTCGGGCTGCTGCAGCTGACTCAGGTCGTAGTCCTGAACACAGCCAACACACTCACGTTGGTTGCTTTACGGGAAGTTCATTCCGTTCCTACAGCACCTGAACCTCTCATGTAACTCAAGGTTGGTTTGATTTGATTCATGTAATTGCATATAGAAAAAATATATATATTTATAATAACAGATATGCAAGGGAGGCCAGAAGAATAAAAGTCCAGCAGAACGCCGCAGCCCGAGTCTTCACTAAGACCAGGAAAGTGGATCACATCAGTCCAGTTCTGAGGTCTTTAAACTGGCTTCCTGTCCAATAAATAATGGACTGTAAAATCCTGCTGCTGGTTTATAAAGCACTGAATGCTTTAAGGCCTAAGTATGTTTGTGATCTGCTGTACATTTCACAAGTTGTTGGCTTGACCTTTATAACCAAACGTGAACAAACCCATGTTCCACCTTTACCTGCACAGTAATGTCTACTTCCTCAGTGTTCAGGGGATTAATAAAGTGCATGTTTCACGCTGAATGTGATCTGAGTCGTCGCAGCAACCATCCAGAGACCGATCGTGCTCTCTGGTCTCTACAGAAATCGACTAAAGCGGCCTTTTCACGACAATAACAGCATGCCGAGGACTGACCGGCTTTGTTCACAATAATAACCAACAACAGAATCCTTTTCACTGAAGAACGGCCGAGGCCTTCAATAAGCTGTCAGGGAGGAAATAAGTGCTGTGTGCTTCTCCTTGTATTTCTATATTTACAGAGGCAGAGAGAATGTCCTTCCAGTGAGGACATTCTCTCCTTTTGAAGGACTCTTATGTGAAGAACTATACCAGAGTGTATGCATGTTGGGCCTATTTCCTGCAAACTGTGTAAACTACTTTATATTATTGCTAAGTTTTCCTTCCAGGAGGTCATTAGTTGCCATTTATTTCATTCCGTTATTCCATTGTTAAGGTTCACGGTAACACAGTGTATGCAGACTCATTTGAAACCCCTGCACTGCATCACCATAGAACTTTAAAGTAGCATTTATAATAATAAAAGCAGACAGTGTTTGCTGTGATGGATGACCAAACTCAACCTCTAATTTCTGCAAGCTGGGTTTTATGTTTTATGGCAAAGAAGAAAATAAAGACTGTCTGGAAACACGATGGTATGTGATGTTAAGTGTGCATAGCTGCACTTAAACAAGACACACTGCTAGAGCACTATAGAAGTATATTTGGGGTTTAAGCACACACCTACTGGACTTTTACAACGTTCCCACAACCACAAGGCGCCAGAACAACCGAGCAAAAGGAGCAGCTGCACCCCCGCTAAGACCTGAGGGGCCGAACGCCGTCTTCTATGACCTCTGCTCTCAACTGTAGCACCAACAGGAGACGTCAGGCGCGTTCTCACCGACCGGCAGTACTGCGTTTGCTTCAGGCCGGATGCAAAAAGTACGCTGCTGTAGTTTGGTGTTTTGAAGCTTTTTCATCAGAAATAAAACAACTCTTTATTTACGAGAAATCACAGGAAGTGAAAACTACCATGCGTTCGGCCTTTTGGCCAATGCCAAATTGTTTTTTGGTCGTCGCCATTTTGGTTCTCTGCAATTAGAAAGTAAGTCCAGACAAACACTGAATAAGACCAAATGTTACAAATACCTTTCAAGAGGTGAAAACACACTGAAAACTGACCATAAACTCATGTTTACAATGTTTACTGAGGGAATAGATCAAGAGAGAAGTAGAGTCATTTATATAGGCTTCTATACAACCAGAGGAGTCACCCCCTGGTGGTCAGGAGAGAGAATGCAGCTTTAACACATGAAGCACATACTTCTATACAACCGGAGGAGTCGCCCACTGATGGCCAGTAGAGAATGCAGCTTTAACACATGAAGCATATACTTCTATACAACCAGAGGAGTCACCCCCTGGTGGTCAGGAGAGAGAATGCAGCTTTAACACATGAAGCATAGACTTCTATACAACCAGAGGAGTCGCCCCCTGGTGGTCAGGAGAGATAATGCAGCTTTAACACATGAAGCATAGACTTCTATACAACCAGAGGAATCACCCCCTGGTGGTCAGGAGAGATAATGCAGCTTTAACACATGAAGCATAGACTTCTATACAACCAGAGGAGTCACCCCCTGGTGGTCAGGAGAGAGAATGCAGTTTTAAGGCTTCACTTTTCAGACTCAGAGGTTGGTCCTGAGCTCACTTTAACATAAATAGCTCATACCTTTGCAGTATATGCTCAGTAATATATGTTATATGTGTTTTAGCCTCATTGACCACCTCTCCCTACATGTCACATAAACTGGGCATCTTTTTTTATCTTTTAATCTCTGCAGCAGCAACTGCATATGTATTGAGGTTCAATTAATTTCGACTGCCATCCAGTACCATGCCATGTATTTGGGTCCTTGTATGTGTGTTAGTCGTTAGTCGGGGGCACAGACAGATCACAACAACCTTACTGGAAGCCAGAATTATTGATTTTGATAAGCTAGAATCCTAATTAGAGTTGTCTGAGTTTTTGTTCCATGGCCACAGAAGGCCACCCAATATAAGGACCCAATAACGCTGCAGGGGGTTGAGCTGTGATGCAATGTTTGGTCATCAATCCAAAACAGCCCATTTAGAGGTCGGATGACCAAAGTCAGCTTGTGTCAGTAATATAGGAGCAATCTCTTACACTGGGTCTGCTGCTAAAAAACAGCAAACTTAAAAATACATGATGATACAGTGGCAATAAATCAGTCAAAATCAGTCCCCCATTCTTTGTCTGTGGAGCAGATGGTGACATCCAACTTACTCCTCTGGATTCTGGCTTCGAGAGAGAGGAGCCCACGTTACTGACAGACCTTTCATCTGCATTGGGAATAACACATTGGAATTCTTAATGTGGAAGTATTAGTTATAGGTTGGAGGACCTGGAAGGATTAGAAGCGAGGGAACAACTGCTATCAATGAAGGTAAGTGTGTGTGTGTGTGTGTGTGTGTGTGTGTGTGTGTGTGTGTGTGTGTGTGTGTGTGTGTGTGTGTGTGTGTGTGTGTGTGTGTCATGCTTAAAGTATGAGTGTGTTGCTGAGAGCTCAGTCTGCCTTGTATCCAATGCTTAAATCCAGACAAATAAAGACACAAGCTGTCGGTAGGAATACAAACTAACATGGTAATCTAATCAAACAGGAAGAAACAACACTATCCAAGGCCAGGGCAACATGTTACTGTAGCGATAAAAAAAGAAGAAGCAGACCTTGTTTTTCTTTTTTTTTTTACTTTCTTGTTTGTACTGCATAGACATCAGGAATGTTCCTTCCATGTACTCAGACACCCAGTGTTGTGCAATAGGCTGTCTTTATTCATGTTTGACTTGTGCCATTAACTTACAAATGTAAGCAACAATGTGAACAATCTCTCCGAATGAAAGAAACACTGAGAAGTGAAATCATAGAAGTACAATGTTTCTCTGTCTGTGTGTGTATGTGTGGTTATGTCCTTGGGAGTTTCTCGGCCACTCTTCATCCCAGCGACTTCACACTTGGCGGGTGTTTTTGCTGAAGACCAAAGGAGGAGCAGTGTGGAGTGTGTGAAGTTGTTTGGATGAGTGATTCTTGAGAAAGCTGCAAGCAGCAGCACCGGAGGCCAAGCGAGTCAGCTGAACAAACACTGCACGAGTGTTCAAAATGCTCTTTTTTAAGACCTTTCTGGGTTCCAATGGGTTGGTAAATTAGAGGGTTCCTACTTTGTTTCAAGTTTTGCTTGTCGGGAAGTGTGATTGCAAACCCTTCTAACGCCACACTGAATCACCAAACTCCATCACGAGCACTACCACAGACACACTGGGGCTGAGTATTATATAAATATATTAAAGTAGATCCATTCAGATTGTGATTCTATATGAGACATATGAAGTCAAACAAGTCATGCACAGCCATGCTAGCAGCTCTGAGGGGCTGTGATGAGACACAACAGTGTTTTGAACAACATGCTAACATCAGCATGCGAACATGCTCACAATGCTAATTGTTGATGCTAGGTAGGTAAACGCTTACCATGTTAGCAACATTTGCTAATAAGTACTACGCTCATCCAGGCAGCAACCTCTTTCAAACTATGGTAGTACCTTAAACCTGCATTCTTTCTAGGGGGCGACTCCTCTGGTTGTATAGAAGTATATGCTTCATGTGTTAAAGCTGCATTCTCTCTCCTGACCACCAGGGGGCGACTCCTCTGGTTGTATAGAAGTCTATGCTTCATGTGTTAAAGCTGCATTCTCTCTCCTGACCACCAGGGGGTGACTCCTCTGTTGTATAGAAGTCTACTTCTCTCTTGATGTATTCCCTCAGTAAACATTCGGTTGTACTCTCTTGTCACTTCTGGTTCCAAATAAACAAGATGGCGACGGATTAAATCCTGAATTTAAGACTTCAAAACCGCAGTTCACAGACCTCACGGTGACTGTGCCAACTTCGTCTTCACAGTCATGTGTACGTCTGGGGGAATTTCGATGTGATGCTAGCTCTGGAAAAGATCTGTTGTATTTTCTTCCATGCACCATGAATTCTTGACCTAATGTGTGTGCAACTCCCTCTGAAGATATTTCACTGGGTAAACTAAACTACCAGCTTGCGCTTGTATGTTCAAAGTGTCACCACTTCTAGACATTTGTGTAAAATTGGCATAATTAGCATTTGATTTCTTGAGTTTTGGCCAAAAACTTGTTTGGTGATCAAAATCTGATCAGTTCACCCCTGAATCTAAGAGGATATTTATGCAACATTTTGAAAAATCGAAAGGTGTTCCTGAGATATTGCATTTACAAGAACGGGTCAGACAACCCGAGAGCATAACGCCTCCTGTCACATAGTAAAGACTATGACCTGCTGGGGACCATGAATGTCCGTACAACATTGTGTTGCAACCAGGAGAAGCAGCGAGCGTTTGTCCCTGTTGGACCGTGGCCGTGGCTATTTCCTGGAAGCAGTACGCTCCAGTGCAGATCCGGTCCAAACGATTAGTTTGCAATGAAACAGTGCAGTGTGTTACAGAAGGTGAATCCCGACCTGTACAGTGAGTGAGTGTGTGTGTGTGTGTGTGTGTGTGTGTGTGTGTGTGTGTGTGTGTGTGTGTGTGTGTGTTGCACATGTACAGTGCACGTGCCGCTTACCGCCACTGCAACGCGCTGCTGCAGTATCAAGTAAAACATGCTGTCAGTCTCGTCGCTGGCTAAATAAGGGTTAACCATTTTTTCCCGCAGAAGTGTGGAGCAGCTTATGTGCTTGGCACCAGCAGAGGAGTGTGTGGAGGGACACAGGAAATTGTTCTCCAACAGAAAGCAATTAATCCTGTTTAGCTCCTCTTTTGTAGTACACTTAATCTTAGCCGGAGGACAGATGATTGAAAACTGTAGGGAAGCAGAGAGGGTGTGTGTGTGTGTGTGTGTGTGTGTGTGTGTGTGTGGCAGCCTCATGTGCATTTTACTGTAAGCTTCCTTTATGAGAATGTGTGTGTTTGAGTGGGACTGTGTGGGAGTGATGAACACGAGAGCAGATTGGAGCTAATTTCTGTCACAACCACCAATGGACGAAGGAAACCCACCAATCACAGGAAATGTAGCTAGAGTGTGTGTGTGTGTGTGTGTGTGTGTGTGTGTGTGTGTGTGTGTGTGTGTGTGTGTGTGTGTACCTGGTCCTCCTCTCCTCCCCCCTCCTCGTCATATTTCAGGATGTTGTCCCGCACGTCGTCCTCCGGGTCGATGAGGAGCTGCTTGGCCTGCCGCTCCTTGTCCCTCCTCTTCATCCACATCACAAACAGCAGCACCAGCACTGCAGAAGAAGACCGAGACATTATTTAATGACAGAACAAAGCCCGTATTCTACGACACCACGACACAACACCAGACTCACCGCCCATTCTGTTTGAAACAGAAACTTAGACATTCGTGGAAAAATGTAAAATTAGCATATGAATTCTTGAGTTAGTTCAGTGTTTTGAGTGGACTTTGACCACCAAAATAAAACCAGTTCATAATTTGAAGACACTCAAGGCGTTCCTGAGATATCTTGATCGTGTTAATGGGACGGATGCGAGGTCACTGTGACCAAAATCTAATCACTCCGCCTTGCTGCGGGTTAGAACTTAGAAAAGATGAAACGGAAGCAACTTTTGGTGAAATGCAACCTGGCGTCACGCTGCGGTGGCGAATCACGTGAACAGCAACGATCCAGAGCGATCAAGAACGATCCAGAGCGATTCAGAGCGATCCAGAGCGACCCAGAGCGATCCAGAGCGATTCAGAGCGATCCAGAGCGATTCAGAGCGATCAAGAACGACCCAGAGCGACCCAGAGCGATTCAGAGCGATCCAGAGCGACCCAGAGCGACCCAGAGCGATCCAGAGCGACCCAGAGCGATTCAGAGCGATCAAGAGCGACCCAGAGCGATCCAGAGCGATCCAGAGCGATTCAGAGCGATCAAGAACGACCCAGAGCGACCCAGAGCGATCAAGAACGACCCAGAGCGACCCAGAGCGATCAAGAACGACCCAGAGCGACCCAGAGCGATTCAGAGCGACCCAGAGCGACCCAGAGCGATCCAGAGCGATCCAGAGCGATTCAGAGCGATCAAGAACGACCCAGAGCGACCCAGAGCGATCAAGAACGACCCAGAGCGACCCAGAGCGATCAAGAACGACCCAGAGCGACCCAGAGCGATTCAGAGCGACCCAGAGCGACCCAGAGCGACCCAGAGCGATCCAGAGCGATCAAGAACGACCCAGAGCGACCCAGAGCGATTCAGAGCGATCCAGAGCGACCCAGAGCGATCCAGAGCGATTCAGAGCGATTCAGAGCGACCCAGAGCGATCCAGAGCGATTCAAAGCGATCCAGAGCGATTCAGAGCGATCAAGAACGACCCAGAGCGACCCAGAGCGATTCAGAGCGATCCAGAGCGACCCAGAGCGATCCAGAGCGATTCAGAGCGACCCAGAGCGATCCAGA
This sequence comes from Myoxocephalus aenaeus, assembly GCA_038501785.1. Classification (NCBI taxonomy): domain Eukaryota; kingdom Metazoa; phylum Chordata; class Actinopteri; order Perciformes; family Cottidae; genus Myoxocephalus; species Myoxocephalus aenaeus. The sequence goes on from JBAMJR010000103.1 coordinate 1,430,278, forward strand.
GCGATTCAGAGCGATCCAGAGCGACTTAGAGCGATCCAGAGCGATTCAGAGCGATCAAGAACGACCCAGAGCGATCCAGAGCGATCCAGAGCGATTCAGAGCGATCAAGAACGACCCAGAGCGACCCAGAGCGATTCAGAGCGATCCAGAGCGATCCAGAGCGATTCAGAGCGATCCAGAGCGACCCAGAGCGATCCAGAGCGATTCAGAGCGATCCAGAGCGATCCAGAGCGATCAAGAACGACCCAGAGCGACCCAGAGCGATTCAGAGCGATCCAGAGCGACCCAGAGCGATCCAGAGCGATCCAGAGCGATTCAGAGCGATCAAGAACGACCCAGAGCGACCCAGAGCGATCAAGAACGACCCAGAGCGACCCAGAGCGATCAAGAACGACCCAGAGCGACCCAGAGCGATTCAGAGCGACCCAGAGCGACCCAGAGCGATTCAGAGCGACCCAGAGCGATCCAGAGCGATTCAGAGCGATCAAGAACGACCCAGAGCGATTCAGAGCGATCCAGAGCGACCCAGAGCGATCCAGAGCGATTCAGAGCGATCCAGAGCGACCCAGAGCGATCCAGAGCGATTCAGAGCGATCAAGAACGACCCAGAGCGATCCAGAGCGATTCAGAGCGACCCAGAGCGATCCAGAGCGATTCAGAGCGACCCAGAGCGATCCAGAGCGATTCAGAGCGATCCAGAGCGACCCAGAGCGATCCAGAGCGATTCAGAGCGATCCAGAGCGACCCAGAGCGATCCAGAGCGATTCAGAGCGATCCAGAGCGACCCAGAGCGATCAAGAACGACCCAGAGCGATCCAGAGCGATCCAGAGCGATTCAGAGCGACCCAGAGCGATCCAGAGCGATCCAGAGCGACCCAGAGCGATCCAGAGCGATTCAGAGCGATCCAGAGCGATCCAGAGCGATTCAGAGCGATCAAGAACGACCCAGAGCGATCCAGAGCGATTCAGAGCGACCCAGAGCGATCCAGAGCGATTCAGAGCGATCCAGAGCGACCCAGAGCGATTCAGAGCGATCAAGAGCGACCCAGAGCGATCCAGAGCAATTCAGAGCGATCCAGAGCGATCCAGAGCGATTCAGAGCGATCCAGAGCGATCCAGAGCGACCCAGAGCGATTCAGAGCGATCCAGAGCGATACAGAGCGATCCAGAGCGACCCAGAGCGATCCAGAGCGATCCAGAGCGACCCAGAGCGATCCAGAACGATCCAGAACGACCCAGAGCGACCCAGAGCGATTCAGAGCGACCCAGAGCGATCCAGAGCGATTCAGAGCGATCCAGAGCGACCCAGAGCGATCCAGAGCGATTCAGAGCGACCCAGAGCGATCCAGAGCGATCCAGAGCGACCCAGAGCGACCCAGAGCGATTCAGAGCGATCCAGAGCGATCCAGAGCGACCCAGAGCGATCCAGAGCGATTCAGAGCGACCCAGAGCGATCCAGAGCGATCCAGAGCGACCCAGAGCGACCCAGAGCGATCCAGAGCGACCCAGAGTGACCCAGAGCGATCCAGAGCGATCCAGAGCGATCCAGAGCGATCCAGAGCGACCCAGAGCGATTCAGAGCGACTCAGAGCGATCAAGAACGACCCAGAGCGATCCAGAGCGATCCAGAGCGATCCAGAGCGACCCAGAGCGATATACAACCGAGCAACGAGGGGATGACGTCGTGGTGCACTCACCCGTTCTCACCCCAAATGCGTCAAATGCGCAAAGAGCGAGGCGGTCCAAACATAGTGAGAGTCCATGGGTCAAACAAACACAGGACTTTCATCCTGGAGACCGCTGTCCGTGTCCCATGTGATACTACATGTTGAAGACATCGTCACATGAGTCTTTAGTCAAATCACCCACACTCTTTTGCTCACACATAAATGGTTTTAAACCGAACTTCTGGTTAAACACGGAACTTCATTTTGAAAAGACACGATGCTCGTAAAGAGCGGAAACCGCCACTAGAGGGCAGCCTAGAGCGTCGCGGTTGGAAGCGTGGGAGCCCCGACCAGGCTGGGGTATCTGGCCCGACCCTGCATCGCCACGACGATGCTTTGTTCTACAGGTGACAGGTCAAAAGGGGGCGGGGCCCGGAGACACCACTGGACGCAGCAGTGGCTGTGAGGTCTCCTAAACGTCTCAACGTCTGGAAACACGGCTTCCTCATTAAGTCAGAATGATACAGATGTTGTCCCCCCCCCCCACACACACAGCTACACAACTAGCAGCCAGTCCTCCCGGGGATCCGGTTCATTAATGCAAGATCGGTATCACAGCTGCAAAGCCTCCATTATCTCCTCAGCCTCCTGTAGACGGTCAAAGGTCAATACAAACAACAGCTGAAATCCCCTCACAGGGACAGAAACACACTGCTGGGTTTATTAACTTGATGTGAATCTTTCTCCTTCTGATCCTATTAATCCGGGTGGATTTAGGAGCCCGAGGAGCGCCGGGTGTGTGCATGTGTTTGTAGTCTGCTGTACCTGCGAGGGCCAAACTGCATCCGGGCGCCGAGTGGAATGCTAAGTGAGGACAAGTTAAACCCCAGAGAGGCCATTTGAGAAGTGGCGTGTCACCATTAGCAGCGTTTCCCGGTGAAAGCGACGGGGCGGGACATCAGACGGCTCACCTCGAGTCCATTTGAAATAACGAGGCCGCGGTCAATGTGCCACACAGCGCGCCGAGGCCCGAGGCCGCATCCCATTACTGGTGTTGTCTCTTCCTTCCTCTTCACACGCTGCCCGTGAACTCAGATGCCCAGCCTCCGCCCAGCTGCTCGTGGTGCTGCCATAGCAACTGTCAAATATTTGAATTGAAAACTCCGCGCGGATCGCTCATTAAAGAAACATGCAGCTTTGTAAAAAAAAAAAGGAAAATGGAAGCCCAACTAAGTCTTTCAGACACTGCCAAGCGGAGGAAATTAATCTCTCACCGGCTAATTAAAACCTGCGACGCCTTAATAGTTTGTTCCAGTTTCAGGTTGTACAACATCTTCAAAACCCGAACAAGACTTTGGATCCCATCAGAGTTTCTGCCTTTAATTAACACTAAACATGTTCTTTCATATGTTTAAGTAGTCATTACAGAGCCTTTAAGAGATTCATCTGCCAAACCAGAGGACATGCAATAGAAGAGTTACCACTTCCACTCCTTTCAGTGCCGGACCAACTGAATCTCTTCTGCTTAATCTAACGCTTCAACTCTCTTCAGGTACCACTGCAACTGCTTTTAACACCTTCATTTCAGCTGACACTTCAACTTCCTGCAGCGCTTCCACTCAGTCACACTTCAGCTTTATTTAGGAATTCCACTCCACTCATCAAATAAATTCACCAACTACACCTAAACTGAATCTTGACCCCTTCAGCTCTTTCACAAAAACTGACACTTCAATCAATTTGCCAACATTTAAATGTACCACTTCACATACACGTCATCCAGTGAAACTATGAAGCACTCACATGTAAAATGCCATTTGTAACTTCTCAGTGATTCTGCTACTGGTACACTTTCATCTTAAGTCCAGTTGGTAAACTTACTGTTATTGTAACCGTCAAATCTAAATTTGAAATCAAATCCTATAAAAAAGAAGCGTGCACTAGGTGTAAGAGCCAGAGCACCATCTTGTTTCTATTCGTTGCGTTACCATAAGTGCATGCAGTTCTTTTTGTACTCTTGGTGCCGTGAAGCGCTGAGACACTTTCTTTGACTCCGTTGTCTCCTTGTAGCGTCACAGTGAGGACGCCGCTCTGAAGCCGTCTATGCACAGTGTCCAAACACATGAAGTGCCACTCGATAACAAGAAAAGCTGCAACCAGCTTGACATCCACACTTGGGATTAGAGCCTGGGATCTCGGCCATGGCAAACCTATGCTTTAGCAAACGAGCGCCGCTCACAATGACTGATGCTCGCTGCTGGCGGAGCCACACAGGGAACAAGAGGGACCATTCCATCGCCGCTGAATGCAAACGACAGATGGAGAAAAAACATAGCTTTCCTTCCTGTGGCGCAAGAGGGGGCCATGGCCCGGGGGCAGGGTTTAGCTGTCAGGAGCTTACCGACTGTTTGGGTTTTCACTCAACTCAGACAACCCAGCGCTAAAAGAGACGATGTACTCGTTAAAAGAGACGATGTACTCGCTAAAAGAGGGGAAGTACTCACTAAAAGAGGGGAAGTACTCGCTAAAAGAGGGGAAGTACTCGCTATAAGAGGCGATGCACGCACTAAAAGAGGCGATGTACTCACTAAAAGAGGCAAAGTACTCACTAAAAGAGGCGATGTACTCACTAAAAGAGGCAAAGTACTCACTAAAAGAGGCTATGTACTCACTAAAAGAGGCAAAGTACTCACTAAAAGAGGCTATGTACTCACTAAAAGAGGCAAAGTACTCACTAAAAGAGGCTATGTACTCACTAAAAGAGGCAAAGTACTCACTAAAAGAGGCTATGTACTCACTAAAAGAGGCAAAGTACTCACTAAAAGAGGCGATGTACTCACTAAAAGAGGCGATGTACTCACTAAAAGAGGCAAAGTACTCACTAAAAGAGGCAAAGTACTCGCTATAAGAGGCAAAGTACTCGCTATAAGAGGCGAGTATTTCAGTCTTCCCCGGAAACACATCAGAGAGCAGGGCGAGAAAACATTGAAAAAAGCAGCATGGCGGCCAGTGAAGATGGTGGGTGGTTACTTGATATCTGCTATGGATTCAGTCTCTTATTTGGAACGATATTGGAGCAGTGAGGGTGTCATGTTTTTGATAAACACTGGGACTACTGGACAGTCATTTGTCCAGGGAATAAATGGCGATTGTAACTGTTCCCATTGGAGACAAAAGCCAGATGTGAGTGGGAAAGCGGCTTTATGGGTGATAGAGGTGTTTCTATTGTTTTGTCCACCTCTACTTACATTCAGAAGTTCACAATTTACTCGGTGTGTGTGTGTGTGTGTGTGTGTGTGTGTGTGTGTGTGTGTGTGTGTGTGTGTGTGTGTGTGTGACTCTCACCTAATAGTATGATGATGCAGAGCAGGATGGCGATGATGGCTCCGGTACCCAGGCCAGCGGCGATGATTCGCTCCATGTCCACACAGTCGCCATGGTGATCACACTGGCAGACCTTGACTCTCAGGTAGGACGTGTTGGACATGGGCAGGTTGCCGGAGTCTGTGATCATGATGGGAACCTCGTAGATCCCGCTGTCCAGGGAGCCGATCCTCAGTCTCAGCTGGGCGTACTCGCCTGGGGCGAGATGGAAGGGGACGTGCATGAGAGTGATAGACCCTTACGCCCTTCCTCCATCTTCATCCTTCATGCCCATGCACTCCTCTTTGCATTGCGAAAAGCATTTCAACAGCGGTAACTGATGGATAGAAGGGTTCTGCATATTTTCCACGGAACTCATAATTAACGATACCCAACTAAAATAGAAACCGATATAGGACCAGAAACTTTACCTCAACTTTAGACCATGTCTGAACTCACAAAACTACTACTAACTTCCAAAAACTACTGCAGTGAAAAGAAGAATGAAATGTCTATTTCTAAATAGCTATTGCCACTCGGTGTAACGGACATTTAGCTTGTAGCATAGCTTTAGAGGAGCATTTGAGCATTCTCTTTCTTGCATTAGAGTCTCATTCCTCACCTCGGGAGTACACTTCTGTGGTTCACTCAGTGGCTTTTACCAGGGCTTAGGACCCGATCTCAACGCGTTCATGACACAACAATAAGTATGTAACGTTGGTCAAGACGACCTGATGGGCCTTCCAGGCCAATGGACAGAGATGAGAACTCACTGCTAAACGAAGCCGGGCTGGACACTGCTCAATGAACCCAGTGGGCCTCCCTTACATGTATAGGCTCAGTCCTCAAGTCAAAAGGCTCCAGCACTAACAAACCATTGTGGACCTTAAAGGTGGTCAATACGGAATTCGGAGCATATCTATAGCCTCCACATACGGTTTGAAATACTTCACTGTAGAAGTTTGACGTAAATTGACAATCACGAGTCAATTCACAAGTCTTTATAAACAAATTGCAAGTCAGGATGTCTTTCAGGTCAGTCCATGCTGATCATTAAACTGATACGCTCTCTCACAGTATTAGCATTCAATCAATAAGGCATTCCTGCTGCCCTCCTTTTCTATTGTTTCTTTCTGAAATAAAACGTGACAATTGGATGTTTTTGGATGTCAGGTCTCAAGTATCTCAGTAATGTGAGTCTCCTGGCAGCCAAGTCAAATAAATGGATCATTTCTGTGACTTAAGTCCAACTAAAGTCTCAAGTGCCACAAATGATTTAGTGGAGCTGGAGTTGCAGAACATAATGAGGTAAAGCCTTTTTGGACTCTCAGGAGACTACAACTCAATCCAGTAGCTTGTTGGAAGGTGGACATTGTCAGCATGCGATCTAGCTATGGAGGGACTTTATGAATAACCTTCATTTTTATTCTGGGGTGTATTCTTCCCTTTAAGCAGAGACAGAATGTGAGAGAGTTAATGCATGAAAGAAGATGAATAACAAAGTGGACACATCATCCCATACTGACCATTGACGCGATTCAGCGTCCAGTTGCGGCGTACATCTGATGGCCGGTTGGCCAGCTCGAAGACGAAGGGCCCCGCGTTCGGGGTCAGGTCGGGGTCGCTGGCTGTGATGTTGATGGCGTTGGGATCGGGCCGCTCACACATTTCCACCTCGGGGGGGAACACGTGAGGGGCATTGTCATTTATGTCCAGCAGGTACATCTGAAGGGTGCCGGTCCCGCTGGCAGGAGGGATACCTGGTAACAGGATGAAGATGTTCAATATTTCATGTTGTGTTTTTACTTCACTGTTTTTTCCAAGCTGTGAAAATGCACAAAAGATCTCTTCGAGCACACTTAGCTAAAAGCTAATTTTATACTTTGACGAAATCATGACCCTCCCTACCCTACCTCTGATATTCTTACCAGATCTCACTCCTTAAGCCTAAACCCAGTAAATAAATCAAGAGTCATTTTCTCATAGACCTCTATATAACCAGAGGAGTCGCCCCCTGGTGGTCAGTAGAGAGAATGCAGCTTTAACACATGAAGCATATACTTCTATACAACCAGAGGAGTCGCCCCCTGGTGGTCAGTAGAGAGAATGCAGCTTCAACACATGAAGCATATACTTCTATACAACCAGAGGAGTCGCCCCCTGGTGGTCAGTAGAGAGAATGCAGCTTCAACACATGAAGCATAGACTTCTATACAACCAGAGGAGTCGCCCCCTGGTGGTCAGTAGAGAGAATGCAGCTTCAACACATGAAGCATATACTTCTATACAACCAGAGGAGTCGCCCCCTGGTGGTCAGTAGAGAGAATGCAGCTTCAACACATGAAGCATATACTTCTATACAACCAGAGGAGTCGCCCCCTGGTGGTCAGGAGAGAGAATGGAGCTTCAACACATGAAGCATATACTTCTATACAACCAGAGGAGTCACCCCCTGGTGGTCAGAAGAGAGAATGCAGCTTTAACACATGAAGCATAGACTTCTATACAACCAGAGGAGTCACCCCCTGGTGGTCAGTAGAGAGAATGCAGCTTTAACACATGACGCATAGACTTCTATACAACCAGAGGAGTCACCCCCTGGTGGTCAGTAGAGAGAATGCAGCTTTAACACATGACGCATAGACTTCTATACAAACACAGGAGTTGCCCCCTGATGGTCAGTAGAGAGAATGCAGCTTTAACACATGACGCATATACTTCTATACAACCAGAGGAGTCACCCCCTGGTGGACAGTAGAGAGAATGCAGCTTTAACACATGACGCATAGACTTCTATACAACCAGAGGAGTCGCCCCCTGATGGACAATAGAGAGAATGTTTATCCCACTTCCTCATTGGCTTATCAGAACAAAAGGTTTCCACCTTGGGGTCTTGTGATATTGCGAGCATCCAGCTGCCGTGCAAGGTGAGCACGATAGCTCATGCAGTGTCAAAAATGAAAAGGGTTCCTCCTCTGGGGAGGGTGATCTGCTCAGTAAATTAAAAAGCTATCTTCCCATTAAACATACTGCTACTCTGGTGGTCTGCAAAATCATTCGTTGGAAAGGAGCCAAACCAACAATGAATGCATCTACTAAGAAGTATTGAGTCTGTATGGGGAAGCCAGAAAGTATTGAGAGATACAAACACATTGGTTTGGTTTTAGTCTCTTCAATGGATTTGTCGACAATAAGAAACATGTACGGAATATCAACAACCTCGCCCTTTAACACGATAGGATTCCCAGTCAAATCTTGGATGGCAGCATATGGGGGATAATCAACGCTGTAGTTATTGGACAATAATGCATGCAAGCTGGCTAACTACTGCTGCAGAGTATGCACATCCTTCCAGCCATGCATACTATTACAGTGACAGCGCTACTACATCACTTATCTGAGATGAATGCCTGTCCTCTGTATTCCCCATGGACACAGTATGGACACAGTATGCTCAGCCATAGTAGGTGACCGGTGCACATATGGTGACCGCTGAAAACCTGCAGACATTTACCCTCTTGCACGGGCTGGCCTGTGTTTGTCTTTGTGTATCTTTTTTTTCCACTAGTGATTGCCTTGCAGTGCACGTGTGCTCAGCGAGGACAGAAATGTGCTCGGACAGTCAGTGAGCAGGAAGCTCGGAGCACAGCGGGGTCTCTGTGTGGAGTGGATGCTGAATGACATTCCTCTTCAACAATTTTCCACTCTGAACAGAGGATGCCCCTTTTTCTGTGGCTATAAAGCACTGTTATGATCAGCCAAAGAGCAAGACTTGGGGAACGATGTACTAAATAGGCAGAAAATCAGTGGGAGCACTGTGTCCAGAAGCCAACGCAACCCGCCAAGCCTTTCCTGATCGGCATATTTGATTACGGGAACACAGAATTGAAATGTAATTAAAGGAGGACGATCAGTTGTTTACAGGAAGGAGTCTTCCTCTTCCCAGTATGTGAAATGAGAGCTTGACTTCAGGCTGAAGACCTGGCAGTACCCAAAGTAAGGGCTGGGCCTCAGACAAGAGACAATCTATTCCTCCCATGTGAAGGGATGTGTGTGACATAGCAGCATTGTTGGGAGGGTTGTGTAATACAGGGTTGATGTGACATCCCTACAATGGCTAAAACCATAGGCTGTATGTATAGATGGATGACCCATCTCCACTTCCTCACAGCGCACAAAAGGGAAGCCCAAATGTCCTGGATAGGGCCGCTGCCATCTGGCACTGTTGTCGTCATTGGGAGCCAGAGTATATGCAGCAGCTCGTTAGCGTTAAAGTCACCTAGCGGCTACATTAGCTACATTAGCACAACGACTGAACTCGATATCTCTGTAAATACATTTACGAGGACAGTGATGTTCTATGACAGACTCATGATTCTGGTTTCAGAAACATCACCGTCTCAGCTCTGGTTATCCTCAATGTTGCTAAGCTAGCTAGCAACACGGTAGATGGCTGTATGGACCATAGACTGTCTATAATTATCTATGTTTGAAACAGACAATCCACGTTACATGCCACCTCTATGTCAATCAGAGCAGCTGTCAATCATAATGCCACACCCCCTTTTTACAGCATCAAATAATCAATTAAAACCAAACTTCTCTGTAAAAAAATGACACTTGAACATATTAGATAGAACATGATGGAAAGCATCTTCAGGGAAAATGTATTTGACTAGTACTTTTTTTTGTTAGGCCATGTCCCATCTGCTGACACAGAGGGGCCAGGATGTATGAGCTATACTGCAGCCAGGCACCAGGGGGCGACCGAGAGAGTTTGGGCTTCACTTTAGGGGAGCGGTCATGCTCCTTTATGATGAACCACATTTAAGATCAATGCAGATATACAATGGCCTTTCTAAAAGCATCAGCTTGTGTGGAGTAAGTATCCTGAATGAACACTGGATGAAAAATAAACCCTATACCTTTATCATTTTATAAGTAAAGATGTTTTACTGCGATCAGAAAACACATTCCTCTTGCAGCCAAAATGTAAACATCAGGTATGACAAAGAAGAGAAAAATTGTCTTTGGAGATTGCATAGAAACGCTCCTTTGGTCTAAAGCATCATCTCAGAGGCCGGAGCCTTTTGACTGAAAGCTTCAGGCCAGCGAGACATTACAAACAAACCTGTGCAACAAATAATAGCTCACAAGCCAAAGAGGGACAGCTTTTAGTTTGGAGTGGCACTGAGGAGGAAGCTGCAGCTGACTCAGGAGCTGACAGGAAGTGAGCGCTCTTCTTTGTGGAGACGTTTGTTTGGTCGCTCTTTCAGCGAGACAACATTCAGAACAAGACCTTGTTTGTGGAATAGAAAGAGAGATATACGCAGGAAGGTTCGTGTGGATTGCATCTCTAATTCTGCTCCTCTCTGTGAGTCGGGCATGAGACTCTTCACATGATCGCAGAACCAACTGCACTCTGACGAGTTCAGGAGGCGCTGTCATGAAATCAGAGAATACATCCATTCCTCCCTTTTGGAGCCTGAATTTGTATATTAAAAAAATGACAGCGCGTGTCATTTACGGATCTGCAAACTGTGGATGAAGAAACAACTCCATGCCGTTGTATTCCAGCTGGCATGTCCAGATGATGCTGGTTCCTTCCAGCAGCGTTCAGGTAGTTTAAAAATCATGGCATGTTTCCAGTCGTGAGCTATTCTAGCTGTTAGAGCGACTAAACGCTACACCACTACATTTGATTTTCTCTTGAAGAAACACAAAGCTGAGAAATGAAAGTATGATGACTCCTGATGGAGAGAGCCTCCTCCTGTCAACGGCTGACTTCTTTTCAAATGGAAACGCCCACTCATGCAGTCGTTAAGAGCCATGATGTCAGTAAGCTAATCAATAAGGTTATGAATGATTTGAACGCTACGCTAGCTGTATAATGTAATGCCTGTTTGTCAATGGAGTCTTGTAGCTTTGACGAGACATCAGGACTTCTGCTATATTTAGAATATCTTCACCGCTCTTTCTGGACGTCAGGCGATCATTTCTGACGTGAAACTCCCGTGCCGATCAAAACATTTGGACTATGAAACACGTACTTTAACCAGAATGTCAACCTTCGGGTTATAAGGAACTCCACTAGGAAGCTACAGAATAATACAAAAACAATACTATTGTAATTGGCTTGCCCTTTTAGCTGCTTTCTTTCTGAATAAGTAGTAGTGGTGCAACGGATCATAAAAAACAGGGTTTGGATCAGATCAGCACAAAAGAAAAAAGGAGCAGATATAACTTTTAGAGGTCTCTGATACTAAATGCCGATCATTAATGATCCATAATAACAGATACAGATCCTTTTGTTGTTTGATTATGCAACACAAATCATTTCTACAGCTCAGTAAACCAACAACAATTCTAAATGTTATCTTTTTATTTGATTATAGTAATGTATAGTGTTTTTTTTCTTCATAAATAGGAAATAAAAGATTGTATTGATTAAAACACTGACATTGTGTCATTAGTAGTTTTAATGATTGAATATAGTTCATAATAATAATGTGCTTAGAGCTAGTATTAGTAATATCCATTTTATATTCATGTGAAAACATGAAACATCTGGATTTATTCTAGTTTATCACACTGGTTGGTTGTTTACAAAGTCACATGATCAGAGACTAGAAAAACATAAACGATGTCCTGATCGCACATTTGACTGAATATTGGAAGATAAAGATCGTCAGTAAAACCTTATGTCACACTGTGATGGTCCAGAGTTCACATGGGGCTCTATAGGTAGCTTTCTACTCTCAATAGAGGAGTGTTCAGAAGAGCAGAGTGTGTGTAGTGTAATGAAGATTAGCGCTTAGCTTCACTAGCTGCTAACGCTTCACTAGCTAACGCTTCAAGCAGCACTGCAGAAGCCTGACGGTAAAACCAGCAGCACAGCAATTACTGAAAGGGCACTGAGGCACAGTGAACACAACCCACCTCTGTGTGTGTGTGTGTGTGTGTGTGTGTGTGTGTGTGTGTGTGTGTGTGTGTGTGTGTGTGTGTGTGTGTGTGTGTGTGTGTGCGTGTGCGCGCTCACCGTTATCAGAGGCCATGAACGTGACGTTGTAGAGGTTGTTCTTGACGTAGGGAGACTCTCGGTCAAGGATGGCGATGGTGGAAATGCGACCGTTAACCGGGTCAATCTCCAGCCAGTTAGCGGGGTCCGACATCTTTGAGTACCTGGAGAGAGAGAGAGAGAGGAAGAGAGACATAGAGCATGAACACAGCACAGAGGCTCCTCTATCAGCTCCTGGCTTCAGGCCCAGCAGCTCCAGCAGCTGATACATGGAGGCTGCAGCTCTCACAGGCGACCACAGCTCACTCATTTATTCTCCCTGGAAGTGATTCTGCATTTAAACAGATTTGAAAATCACATCAACAACTGAGTCTGTCAGTGGAAATGTGTTCTATAAGTTCTTCCCTCGCAAACAAGCCAGAAGCAGAATGAGTTTGGCTCCTCCAGAGGCGGGATGTGTTCATCTGACGGCAGATAGTCGCGTTGAATCAACGTAGCGCGGCTTCCCACAAAAAGGTGAGCGGCGCTGCCAGCGAGCAGCCGCACAGCGCCCCGTGAAGAGGGAAATATTGTCCATTTGTCATGTTTTTAATTGGAGCGATAAAGAGTTGAAAGGCAGGGCGATGAATAAATGGACGAGCACCAAGCGCAGAGCACAAAGCAGCAGAAATGTTCTCTCTGGCGCGCACCACGCCGCACAGTACTATGCACTGTGTGTGTGTGTGTGTGTGTGTGTGTGTTTCTGTGAACACAAAAGTGCGTCCACCATTGGCTGTTGCTAGGCTACAAATACTTCAGCACTACATTTAGAAACAAGTAGTGGGATGTGAAAGAGCAGCATGGAGCAGCGCTCTGGGCTGGAGCTGAACGAGCTGCCGGAGACATTCACATCCACTCAAGACGTCTGGAGAGGAAACTCTTCACCTGGAGGCTGAGAACAGCGTGCGCTCTCGCTAACGAGAAGGCCAAAGCTCCACCCTGTCCGTGAAGATGGAATTGTGTTGTAAATACGAGCAGCCGACCCTTCTGTACAGAACCGTTACAGAACCGGAGGTCCGACATCACACCGACTTCCTGCGGCGACCGGTCAGCTGAGCCTCGGCAGCGCCGCGCTTTTGGGACTCGGGGTTTCATTTCACGACATCGCCTCCGCATCGGCTGATTTATTTGGTAACATCAAACTGGCAGTGCTCACAGAAAACAATATTCATAACTATAAAATTACCCTCTGCATTGCCTTTTTACAACTGTAAAGACATTTCTTCCTGGTACTCCACAGATACACACATATACAGTATAAATATACGTATATACATATACAGTGTGTATATAAGTATACAGTGTGTATATAAGTATACAGTGTGTATATACATATACAGTGTGTATATAAGTATACAGTGTGTATATAAGTATACAGTGTGTATATACATATACATATACAGTGTGTATGATGACCAAATAATTGAATGAAGAGGAATCTTCAATGTTTTATGGAAATGAGGATCTTTCAGATCAGTTTGAAGTGCCTGTGGTGCATGTTTGATATTTTATAATGCGCTGTGGGTTTTGCACTGGTCTGGTCTCTCAACCCCTCAAAGTCCGGGTCTTGACTCGGTCTCGATACATTCTGGTCTTGGTCATGACTTTTCCTTCTGCTTTTGAGTGAACCGCTATAAATACTTTTACATTCTGACAAGGCCTGACAACGTGTGGAACCAACTGGTCAATTCTAGAATAATTAGAGCAACCGCATTTAATCATTGATCCAACTAACCAACCAACCCACCCACCCACCAACTAGCCCCCCACAACCAACCAACCAACCCACCCACCAACTAGCCCCCCCCAACCAACCAACCAACCCACCCACCCACCAACTAGCCCCCCACAACCAACCAACCAACCCACCCACCAACTAGCCCCCCCCAACCAACCAACCAACCAACTAGCCCCCCCCAACCAACCAACTACTCCCCCCAACCAACCAACCAACCAACCAACTAGCCCCCCCCAACCAACCAACTACTCCCCCCAACCAACCAACCAACCAACTAGCCCCCCCCAACCAACCAACTACTCCCCCCAACCAACCAACCAACCAACCAACCAACCAACTAGCCCCCCCCAACCAACCAACTACTCCCCCCAACCAACCAACCAACCAACCAACTACCCCCTCCCCCAACCAACCTACCCACTAACTACCCACCCCCTCCCTCCCACCAATCAACCAACCACCAATTTTCTATATCCATAACCCACGCGTAAATACATTCAACCAAAAATATTATTGATTAGACCAAGCAGTGTTACATTTGGAAAACATTTCTATCTTCGTTTAACATAGTTATGTTCAATTTCAACAAGCCATACTTCACATTGTTATAATTAGTTGACATAATAGTGAATAGCAAGTTAAGCCCTACAGCTGTCATTATGGTGTCTTTATGATATTCTAGGCATAACAAACCGTTTTTACACACAGGGCACTTAAAAATGATAATTAGTAAAGTGGATGCGACCGCTGAGCATGTAGAGACAATATACTCCACTCAGTGAGCTCAGAAACTTTAACCTAAACTTTAACTTTATGTATTTCTAATTCATCCATAAGCGATGTGGGCCGTGAGCTTGTTGTCGCTCCACCATCACTTCCTGTCTTCATATGAGCCAATGTTCCCAACGAGGAAGTGAAGAGGCAGAGAGCGGCTTTATGCTCATTCTACCTTTCATCTAATCACATGAAGATGGGCACTGTATTAATATGTGTATTAATAGATTAAACAATATTGTAACCGAGTCCTCGCGTGCATTAAACGCATACTAATGAGCTAATTCCTTTTTCAATGACAGTCATTTACAGTGACTTCACAATGAATTCTAATCAATGGAAGACTAAATTAGAAAATGAAAAGGGAAACAGATATTCAAAGGTTCTTCTTATCAAAAGACAGTAAACGATATCTTCAACTCTATTCCAACCTGCTCCACCTCTTCACAGTGAAAGTCTTTGAGTTATTAAAATGATTTTCAGTACATTTTGACTGAACCTCCGTGAGAGGAAGTCTTCTTACCGGACAGTTTGCCTCAAGAAGCGGTCGGGGTCCTGGGCAGTGAAGCTGGTGAGCAGGGACCCCGCGGGCAGACCCTCCTCCAGTTTGATGGACTTGGGATTGGGGCTGAACTCCGGACTCTCGTTGACGTCCAGGATCCGCACGGAGACGGTCGCCGTGGACTGCCGCGGCAGGTGGATCCCCCGGGCCAGCGGGACCTCGTTCTCGGCCTCCACCGTCAGCATGAAGGAGCGGGTCAGCTCAAAGTCTATGGGCTGGAAGGAGGGGCCGGGTCACATGGGGGGTCAACAACCACAGGGACTGGGTTCAGCTGCTAGATCCTTTAAGCCCTCACCCTCACCCTATGCATTGTTTGAGTTGTGTTTAGAGGTTGTGCATGGGGATTATATATTATTGTAGCCCTGATTTTTATGTTTAATTTGATACCTAACGTGTTTGTTTTTTTATTTTGGGGATTTATACCAGGTTTCTTTCTTGCTTTGTACCTTGTGACCTGATATAAAAGGGTCCCCTAATTAGGGAACCCTCCAATCATACAAATATACTTTGCTCTTCCATGTGGGAATATAGAGCAACGATGAGTAGGAAATATATAATTAAAAAATCCATGAACATTAGTGGGTTAAAACTAGATTTGTTCCAATTCTATTTCTTCCTTCCAGAAACCATTTCTGATTGAGTAGCGATCTCATAATTAGTTACAAAGTAAAAAATACAACAATAGGATTACTGGGAAGGATCACAAGCCTCTATTGAAACGCTCCATATGATATCAAACCATCACTTAGATATTATTTGATGACTGGAAGGCTCATAGTGTATTATAATGAAACACTACTGTCTCTGTAATGAAGCCTTGGAATGACTCTTCTGCTTCCCTCAGTTTAAAGTCACTGCTTTTAGTAAAATGTGTTTTTTGAAATAGCGTTTAGAGATTTTAACGTTTTATTCAACAATATTAAAGATACCGCTCTCTAGCTGAGGTGTCTATGTGACCGTGGCTACACTTGTCTAAATGAGACTACAACACACAGTTCAACCTGGCGGAGTGAAGCCATGACGGAGGAGAGCGGGTTGCGATTTCATTTCTGTAACTTGTGACAAATAGTTCACTAATAAACATGTTCTGAACATACAATGTGCCCGTGGTGAAGCTCCTTTACAGCCCAACATGCTCTTCACTTCACAAATATAAATCTAGTTGCGTTCTCTTGTGAAGAACAAACGCAACGCTTTGCCACAGCTTCTCACGTAATCACATCACATTTAAGTGTCTCGCTCAAGGACACATCCACGTGGACTAGCGGAGCCGGGGCTCGAACCACCGAGTCAGTTTTAACACCAAAGTGGAGATGACGGCTTCTGCCGGTCGACCTGAACATAGCGGACGCTTCATTGGCTGTTCATCATAGAGCCAGGGCCGCTTAGGAGACACCGCATTGGCTGTTATAGAGCCATGACACTCCCTCTGTGTGTGTGTGTGTGTGTGTGTGTGTGTGTGTGTGTCCCACCTTGACCACCGTGAGCAGGCCCTCGTTGGTGGTGTGGTCGGTGGGGATGGAGAAGCGTCCGGTCGGGTCCCCGGCGATGATGCGGTACACGGCGCTCCAGGCCGCCGTGTGCGGCTGGTCTTTATCCGTCACGGTCAGGTTGGCCACGATGACGTTCACCCGGTTCTCATAGACCTCCCCGAAGAACTGAGCGGCGGACAGAAAGACGGCTCGTCAGTTTTAACACCAAAGTGGAGATGACGGCTTCTGCCGGTCGACCTGAACATAGCGGACGCTTCATTGGCTGTTCATCATAGAGTCAGGGCCGCTTAGGAGACACCGCATTGGCTGTTATAGAGCCATGACACTCCCTCTGTGTGTGTGTGTGTGTGTGTGTGTGTGTGTGTGTGTGTGTGTGTGTGTGTGTGTGTGTGTGTGTGTCAGGGTTCATACACATTCTGACCAGTGGGTTTCAGGACTTTTCCATGACTTTAAACCAAATGAGCAAACATTTAGTGAAATCTTGGTGTAAACAGTAAAAAGTGAGTAAATGTAGTATTTAAACTAACAATGAGAATACAAAGCATACAGTAAACCTTAAATGACTCAAATGAATGAGACAATAGTTTGATTAAAAGAATAAACATTTATATAGATGCCTGTATGTATGCCTGCTTATATTTTGAGTCTTTCTTTTAAAAGCATATTCATTATTTAAAACTCAGAGTAAATGAACGTCGTGAACACATGAATACAACACATTTACATGACTTTTACTAAACTTTTGGGATTTTATTGTTTTCAAGGACTTTTCCAGGCCTGGAAATAACCATTTTAAAATTCCATGACTTTTCCAGGTTTTCCATGACTGTGTGTGTGTGTGTGTGCGTGTGCGTGTGCGTGTGCGTGCGTGCGTGCGTGCGTGCGTGCGTGCGCGTGTGTGCGCGGGCGTGTGTGTGTGTGTGTGTGTGTGTGTGTGTGTGCGTGCGTGCGTGTGTGTGTGCGTGTGCGTGCGTGCGTGCGTGTGGACCCACCGTGTCGGTGGTGAACTCGGGCGGGTTGTCGTTGACGTCGGTGATGCGGATGACCGTGGTGGCCGTGTTGGACAGGCCGTACGTGGGGTTCCCCTCCATGTCCGTTGCCTGGACGATCAGCGTGTACTGGGTGACTTTCTGGAAACAGAGAACGGAGTCAACAGCTGACCCAGACCAGTCAAACCAGTTTGAATACTGGAGCACTAGTCAGAGTTGGGAATGGATCAGACTGCTGGGACTCTGCTGAACGACAGCGCTCAGGGACTCCATGACTCAACAGGGCTTCTTCACGCCTCCTGCTCAATTTTAATCACATTTTTTTTACTTTTAATAGGAAAATAATATAATTTCCATGGCAAAAAGAAGTTGACTTTAACACGGGCAAACTTAGTGCTTCCTTTTCTGAAATAGAAGGTTTTTAATTATTTTCAAGACCTTAATTAAAAAAGGCCCTTTCACAAAAAGATGATGAAGTATTCCTCCAGGTAAGTGGGATATATATATATATATATATATATATATATATATATATATATATATATATATATATATATATATATATATAATGTGTAATGGACAGATTCAGGTGTTTAAAGCACGTGAAGATGCATTTCATTTCCCCTTGGACTTTTAAGAAGCAAGAAGCAGATTTTGGAGCCGATGAACAAAACCCTCAACAGCCTGAAGGAACTCTGTGAGGACGTAGAGAACAGAGAAGAAGCCACAAGCTGTCCCTGCAGCGGAGGAGCAGCTGCTGCATGTGGGTTCAGGGAGGAGCCCAACACACACACACACACACACCTCCCGGTCGAGGCCCGCTGCCACGGTGATGATGTCCCCCGTCTTGTTGTTGATGGTGAACATGTTGGAGGAGGGGCTCTGGGGATTCTGGGAGAGGATCTTGTAGCGCAGCATCCCATTCGCCGTTTTGGGATCGTCCTTATCCACCGAGGTCACCGTCATCACGAAGGATCCTGCAGGCGGAACACACAGGTCACCAGATAGGAGGGGTTCAATACACAAGGGTGTGTGGGAGTGTGTGTGTGTGTGTGTGTGTGTGTGTGTGTGTGTGTGTGTGTGTGTGTGTGTGTGAGAGTGTATATGTGTGTATGTGTGTGTGTTTACCAGGCTTGGATCCCTCCGGCACAGAGCCGTTGAAGATGGTGTGTGTGAACTCTGGTCTGTTGTCGTTCTGGTCGATGACGTTGATGACGATGTCGATGGGGTTCTCCACCTGATTCCCATTCAGGTCCACCGCGTGGGCTCGCAGCTGTACACACACACACACACACACACACACACACACACACACACACACACACACACTGCTTTAAACTGTTCTGTCAGACCGCATCACTCACAGAGGAGATTCCTTCCTTCCTGGATTACTTGCGACCCTTCATTAAAGGGCGCTTCAGGTCAGCAGTTTTCAGTCATGTGACCCCATGAACGTACAGCTGTAAATACACCCGAAACGCAACGAATATTTGTACAACAAATCATGGTAATCCAACAAATGGATGGTGGATTGTGGGTAAAATAAGATATTGTATTTAGCTGCAGAGCTCTTTAGGATGCAGGAGCCTTCAGAGCGTGGGCGTCGTCCTTCAGAGCCCCAGGATGCTTTGCTCCTCAGGGTGTTGTGAGCTGCCCTCGCAGGTCTGAGCTACACAATCTAATTCAATGTATCAATTTTAGCTGTTAAATTCAGCTCAGGTTGAAATATTGATATTCTATAAACTACTGCAAAAGACCAATCGGTAGGCAGCATTGAAACACACCTTCAACATTCCAGTGTTTTATACAATCTTTTTGTAATTTTTATAACCGTCTTTGGTGTTCCCAATTAAAACAGCAGGCCTGTGTAATGTATGTATTTAGCATAACATAAAATGCTGAATGTGGCTATTGATCAGCCTTGGACTCCTCGATAAGTCGTCCGCAGGAGGCGAGCCAAGGCCTCCCTCATGAATAAACATCGCAGCTCGCTGCTCTGACAACTACATCAACCACATGAATATTCATCAGGCAGCTTAAATGCAAATCACCCCGCTGCGACTCCAGATTTCCACTCCCCCATGTCGCGCGCGTGTGTGTGTGTGTGTGTGTGTGTGTGTGTGTGTGTGTGTGTGTGTGTGTGTGTGTGCATTCCTCCAGATCAAAAGGTGAGACTCAGCTCTCAGAGGTCTCTGTGACTGTAGATATAGTGAGCCAACACCACAGGGCTTAAAAAGGAAGAATTTCCTCTTGATCTCTGAGCATGAGAGAGAGCGTATACAGCGAAGTGACAGCAAGGAGGAAAAATAAACACGGGGTTCAGCCGTCACGTGAAGCAGGAGGTGCATCAGTGACTGCGTTACATTGCATTCTGTGTGATTTGAATTAGTATCACGATATTTTGTAAGATTCTGGTGGTATTTTTTTTCTAGTAAACACATCCATTTATTGAAGCCGAAAAGGACCGCCGCTGTCGTTGTTCACCGCTCGCTGGCCAACTCGCTCACAACTGGCCAGCAGCTGTTTGTACGTTGGTACATAGAGAGTGTTAGGAAGCTAAACATGGAGAGACTTAGGACCCAGGGGAATGTAGGTGAAAAAAAACAGACAGAGACAAACAGAAAGAGTCTGTCTCTTCCTGTGACAGAGTTTCTTCTTGTTGTGATAGTGGGCAAGCTTTACCCAGCATGCAGTTCGGCGGTGTAATTTTATAAATGTACAATTATTAGTGTTACAAATTGTTTATGTGTCACAAACTGTTGTGTTGTGATGTTTTACCTGTTAAAGAGCGTTAGTTGTGGGTTATTAATTGACTAAAGTTATAACATGACTAAAGTTATAACTGTATAACATGACTAAAGTTATAACATGACTAAAGTTATAACATGACTAAAGTTAGAACATGACTAAAGTTATAACATGACTAAAGTTATAACATGACTAAAGTTATAACTGCGACTAAAGTTATAACATGACTAAAGTTATAACATGACTAAAGTTATAACTGCGACTAAAGTTATAACATGACTAAAGTTAGAACATGACTAAAGTTAGAACATGACTAAAGTTATAACTGCGACTAAAGTTATAACATGACTAAAGTTATAACATGACTAAAGTTATAACTGCGACTAAAGTTATAACATGACTAAAGTTATAACATGACTAAAGTTATAACTGCGACTAAAGTTATAACATGACTAAAGTTAGAACATGACTAAAGTTATAACTGCGACTAAAGTTATAACATGACTAAAGTTATAACATGACTAAAGTTATAACTGCGACTAAAGTTATAACATGACTAAAGTTATAACTATAACATGACTAAAGTTATAACTGTATAACATGACTAAAGTTATAACTGCGACTAAAGTTAGAACATGACTAAAGTTAGAACATGACTAAAGTTATAACTGCGACTAAAGTTAGAACATGACTAAAGTTAGAACATGACTAAAGTTATAACTGCGACTAAAGTTAGAACATGACTAAAGTTAGAACATGACTAAAGTTATAACTGCGACTAAAGTTAGAACATGACTAAAGTTATAACATGACTAAAGTTATAACTGTACAACACAACTAGTTATAACATGACTAAAGTTATAACTGTATAACACGACTAAAGTTATAACATGACTAAAGTTATAACTGTGACTAAAGTTATAACATGACTAAAGTTATAACATGACTAAAGTTATAACTGCGACTAAAGTTATAACATGACTAAAGTTATAACTATAACATGACTAAAGTTATAACTGTATAACATGACTAAAGTTATAACTGCGACTAAAGTTAGAACATGACTAAAGTTAGAACATGACTAAAGTTATAACTGCGACTAAAGTTAGAACATGACTAAAGTTAGAACATGACTAAAGTTATAACTGTACAACACAACTAGTTATAACATGACTAAAGTTATAACTGTATAACACGACTAAAGTTATAACATGACTAAAGTTATAACTGTGACTAAAGTTATAACCGTGACTAAAGTTATAACCATGACTAAAGTTATAACATGACTAAAGTTATAACAGTGACTAAAGTTATAACATGACTAAAGTTATAACAGTGACTAAAGTTATAACATGACTAAAGTTATAACTGTATAACATGACTAAAGTTATAACATGACTAAAGTTATAACTGTATAACATGACTAAAGTTATAACATGACTAAAGTTATAACATGACTAAAGTTATAACCGTGACTAAAGTTATAACATGACTAAAGTTATAACCGTGACTAAAGTTATAACATGACTAAAGTTATAACATATCTTAAAGAGCTTATAGTGCCATATTACCCCACCAGAGCGTTACGCTCACTGAATGCAGGGTTACTTGTGGTTCCCAGAGTCTTAAAAAGTAGGTTGGGGGCTAGAGCTTTCAGTTATCGTGCTCCTCTTCTGTGGAATCAGCTTCCACTTTCAGTCCGGGGGGCAGACACAGTCACCTCATTTAAGAGTAGACTTAAGACTTTCCTCTTTGATAGCGCTTATACTTAGGGCTGTTTCAGGCTTATAGTTAGGGCTGGCTCAGGTTTGCCCTGGTCCAGCCCCTAGATATGCTGCTATAGGCCTAGACTGCTGGGGGACATCTTAGGATACACTGAGCTCCTCTTCTCTTCCTCTTTCGCTCCTCTTCTCTTCCTCTTTCACTCCTCCTCTCCTCTTCTTTCTCTCCATCTGGATAAACTATTGTCTCTTCAATGCACATTACTAACTCTACTTTCTTTTTCCATGGATTCATGGCTGCCTGGAACCGGTCCTGCCCCGGGTCCTACCCCGGGTCCTGGCCCGGGTCCTGCCGCCCCCCCACCCACCCCTCCTGCCATGGATCCATGGCTGCCTGGAACCGGTCCTGCCTGCTGCCATGGCCCTGCTGATGGAACCGGCCTGGAACTGGTCCTGCCTGCTGCCATGGCCCTTCTGATGCCCCCCTCCTCTCTACCGCCTTCTGCTTCATGGATTATCAGGATCATGGACCATGCCTAATACTCATTATATGAATAATTTCTGTCATATTCATTGAATGTGCTGTAACTACGCTATTCATTCTGGCCACATGACATCTATTGCTTCTGTCCATCCGGGGAGAGGGATCCTCCTCTGTTGCTCTCCCTCAGGTTTCTTCCCTTTTTTCCCTGTGAAAGGGTTTTTACTATCTTTCTAGGGGAGTTTTTCCTGATCCGATGTGAGGTCCCGGGACAGGGATGTTATGTGTACAGATTGTAAAGCCCTCCGAGGCAAACTTGTATTTGTGATGTTGGGCTATATAAAATAAACTGAATTGAATTGAATTAAAATAAACTGAATTGAATAACATGACTAAAGTTATAACCGTGACTAAAGTTATAACATGACTAAAGTTATAACCATGACTAAAGTTAGAACATGACTAAAGTTATAACCGTGACTAAAGTTATAACATGACTAAAGTTATAACCATGACTAAAGTTATAACATGACTAAAGTTATAACCGTGACTAAAGTTATAACATGACTAAAGTTATAACCGTGACTAAAGTTATAACATGACTAAAGTTACAACATGACTAAAGTTATAACCATGACTAAAGTTATAACATGACTAAAGTTATAACCGTGACTAAAGTTATAACATGACTAAAGTTATAACTGTATAACATGACTAAAGTTATAACATGACTAAAGTTATAACATGACTAAAGTTAGAACATGACTAAAGTTATAACATGACTAAAGTTATAACCGTGACTAAAGTTATAACATGACTAAAGTTATAACCATGACTAAAGTTATAACCGTGACTAAAGTTATAACATGACTAAAGTTATAACAGTGACTAAAGTTATAACATGACTAAAGTTACAACCATGACTAAAATTAGAACATGACTAAAGTTACAACCATGACTAAAGTTACAACCATGACTAAAGTTATAACCATGACTAAAGTTACAACCATGACTAAAGTTACAACCATGACTAAAGTTATAACCATGACTAAAGTTAGAACATGACTAAAGTTACAACCATGACTAAAGTTACAACCATGACTAAAGTTATAACCATGACTAAAGTTACAACAGTGACTAAAGTTATAACCGTGACTAAAGTTACAACCATGACTAAAGTTATAACAGTGACTAAAGTTACAACCATGACTAAAGTTATAACCGTGACTAAAGTTAGAACCATGACTAAAGTTACAACAGTGACTAAAGTTACAACCATGACTAAAGTTATAACATGACTAAAGTTATAACATGACTAAAGTTATAACCATGACTAAAGTTATAACAGTGACTAAAGTTACAACAGTGACTAAAGTTATAACCGTGACTAAAGTTACAACCATGACTAAAGTTATAACATGACTAAAGTTACAACATGACTAAAGTTATAACCATGACTAAAGTTACAACCATGACTAAAGTTAGAACTATGAATGGTAAGTAGCTCAGACCGCTGCGCCCTCAGTGGTGAGCTGTAAACAATACATGTTGCTGCCTGGCATCCAGGTTCAACTTTCAACATTTTAAAGGGAAAGTTTCATTTGAGTTTATTGGCGTCACTCTGCTTGAGAGGAGGAGGGGCTTTCCTCCGGCTAGATACCGACAGCGCTTCATCAACCATGACCTAAATAAGCACTATTGCTGCTCTGCACATGCTGTGGGAGTCCCAGATATGTCAGAAGACCAAACGCTGTCGGGCCCGGGATCCGAACGTCATCCGGATTCGTTTCGGTGGATTTCACTGAGCTGCATTCACTGTGCAAGACGCCTGGTTCACTACAGCGGAGTGAACCCCAGACCAACAGATTCTGCTGTGATTTCATTGCAAGTAATAGATCAAAAGGATGCCAAAATAACTACATAATCATGTCGATTTGTAAAAAGTCTGTACGCATGCTTTGTCAGGTCTGTACACAAGACGACATGCAAACAACTGTTAAAATGCTCGTTTTCTGAATGGAGTTTGGACCTATCGGTACCAAGCTATGCTGCAGCTGCTTCATCAAGACTCAAAGTAACGTCATCAAAGCAGAAATATGGCAGCAACGTTATGGTTTATACCATAGACGGTCTGTGGTTTATACACATTCATCCATTACAAAAAAAATAAATAATCATGCATCAACCATTATGTGTCTTTGCATTATAATCACGTGCAATTGGGTGTGAACTCTCCATGAGGAGAACGGAGAGAAAGACCAACACTTGAAGTTGTCTGTCAGCTGTGAAGAGTCTTACATGGAAGTTGGAGATATGCTCTCTGTCCAGAGGCTTGGTGACGGACAGCTGGCCCGAGATTGGGCTGATGATGAAGATGCTGGTCGGGGGCTGGTCGGCCCCGGGGCCCGTCACGCTGTACCGCAGGTTCCGGTTGTTATCCCGGTCTGAGCGGATCTGAAGCGCAGACACAGAGAGGAAACGTATTTAAAACGAGTTAACGATACACAGGGAATAGTGGTGGAGTATGTATTCAAAATAAATATTTCACTTCTCCGTGTCATCTGCAGCCTCGACTGCTGTCAGTGTATATTTGGGGGATACTTCCTCCCGCTAAGCACAGCTTCCTTGTATAATAACATACAAGGAAGGTAAACTTCCTGAGTTTGACCTGGATGTGTCTCGTATGTCAGTCTGACTTTAGGCGCGCAGGCAGCATCCAGCAAAGGCTACTATATTATAGCAGCATATTATACTACTATATTGCTATATTACAGAATATGGGTTTGAGCTGAAGTCGAAAATAAACTGCGACGTCTGGTGCACCGTTAATATCCTATTGCGAGCTCTCATTTTCAAGCCATAGGTCTTTTTTCAGTAAGGTCAAAATGTGCCATATAATGTCATCCAACAAGAACGATGGCTTCAATAAAGTTGCAACAATAAGCTTAAGTTAATTAAGAACAAGGCAATCTGATACTGAACCTGCCTCAATGAGCCAATCCAGCTATTTGAGTCAGTGTGGGCCTGATATCCCTTATCAGTGCGTCCATATTTGGGAGTGGCCGATCTAACAAAATAATCTAAGATCACTCATAGAGCTCCGAAAAGATAGTTGCTGAAATAATTTTGTTTCATACACCGCGCTTCAAGCTGTTAGCATCCTGCGGTGTGTTTGGCTAACAGAGCTATGAGCTAATAGGGGCGAACACAGTTAACAGAGCTAAGAGCTAACGGGGCTAACACAGTTAACATAACTAAGAGCTAACAGGTCTAACACAGTTAACAAAGCTAAGAGCTTACAGGGCTAACACAGTTAACAGAGCTAATGGGGCTAACACAGTTAACAGAGCTAAGAGCTAACTGGGCTAACACAGTTAACAGAGCTAAGAGCTAACAGGTCTAACACAGTTAACAAAGCTAATAGCTTACAGGGCTAACACAGTTAACAGAGCTAATGGGGCTATCACAGTTAACAGAGCTAAGAGCTAACACAGTTAACAGAGCTAAGAGCTAATGGGGCGAACACAGTTAACAGAGCTAAGCGCTAACGGGTCTAACACAGTTAACAGAGCTAACGGGGCTAACACAGTTAACAGAGCTAAGAGCTAACGGGGGTAATACAGTTAACAGAGCTAAGAGCTAACGGGGCTAACACAGTTAACAGAGCTAACGGGGCTAACACAGTTAACAGAGCTAAGAGCTAACGGGGCGAACACAGTTAACAGAGCTAAGAGCTAACGGGGCTAACACAGTTAACAGAGCTAAGAGCTAACGGGGCTAACACAGTTAACAGAGCTAAGAGCTAACGGGGCTAACACAGTTAACAGAGCTAAGAGCTAACGGGGCTAACACAGTTAACAGAGCTAAGAGCTAACGGGGCGAACACAGTTAACGGAGCTAAGAGCTAACAGGGCTAACACAGTTAACAGAGCTAACGGGGCTAACAGGGCTAACACAGTTAACAGAGCTAAGAGCTAACGGGGCGAACACAGTTAACAGAGCTAATCGCTAACGGGGAGGTGTCAAACAGTCAACATCTAGCGTTGCATAGTCAGCTGCAGGACAGCTGCATAGATTAAAATGAGAGTGAAAAAGCTGTTTGGTATTTATTCAATCAAACATTACAGCAGTGGTTGTTGCAGACACACCTGGCGAGGGCTTCTTTCTCGTCTCTGTAATGTAGCCGTCACAGCTACATGGCTAGCAGAAGAAAGGAAACATGTCTCTGGAGCTCAAGGAAAGCCTGGGCTTGCTTGTCTGGGTTACGTCATATTTGTACATTTCTTAAGACCTTTATGCCTGGAGAGTTTGACATCATATGTGGAGTCCCCCAGGGCTCAATTCCTGGTATACTGCCTCAGTTCATGAATGTTACATCATCATCTAAAAACAGTGTTTGTTGCATAACCACGCAGTCACATGAAAGTGCATGGACGACATACATTATGGATTGTAAAGAATGTAAGCCTTAGCTAAAGAGATATGCTTCTGTTGGGCTTCAAGCTCCCTGTAAAGTACCGGACACTGTAGGTGCTCGTGGCGATCTTATATCCATGGCCGTGTCGGCTTCTTCAAACTGAATTCTAGTGCATCTAAAGTAAGAGGCCTCTTGTCACAGCTGGATGGAGAGTAGTTCATGCTTTCGTCTGCAGGATATCGTCGTGCTCCTCACTGCTCAACCTACGGGCCGACGACAGTCGCTTCTGCTTTGTTTACGATGGAGAGAACATGTCATCATGTTTCACCACTTCTCAGACGTCGGCATCCAGTTGATTCAGGAACTCGCCCTGAATTATGTATTATTTTTGCTCAAAAAAGTCCTGCATGGCCTTCTGCTCCCGTTACGTCTCTGACGGGCTCCGTCAGACCTCTGAGGTCATCCGGCCTTTTGGGTGTTTGCGAGGCTTCGGCGCAAAGTCGGAGAAGCTGCTTTTATGTTTCCGTGCTCCGAGCTGATGGAATATTCTGTCAGACTGCATCAGCTCCGCCTCGCTGTTAACGTTTAAAAGCAGGCCGACAACATCCCCCTCGTCTGCTGTGCATTTCATTAGCTTTATCTTGTTGTGGCCGTCTGTTTTAATTACAAATAGTGTGTGTGTGTACGTGCCTCCATGTGAAGATCACTGTGTTTCCCTCCGAATGAACGCGCTCATGTCCTCACAGCTACAGTAAGACTGTGTGTGTGTGTGTGTGTGTGTGTGTGTGTGTTTGTCTTACTCTGACGAGCTCCTCGGGGAACTGTCCTCGTGAGTTCTCGGGCACGTTGATGGGCGGAATGACCCAGTCCCTCTTCACCCGCCTCAGAGTGCCATCGCCCCTGACAACCACGCTGCGCCATGGAAACAAGATCTCTGGTACCCGCTGAGTCAGTGTTGCATCACTGGGCTTCACCTGCGGAGACAGTAAACAAGCGTTGAGTGCAGGGCTACACACACACACACACACACACACACACACACACACACACACACACACACACACACACACACACACACACACACACACACACACACACAGCTGAGCTGCAGGGAAGGCTTGGTGACTCAGGGTATTTCTGACCTCATTCCACTGGCTTGGATTAATGCTCCCATTATAGTCCGTCTGATAAATTACCACCACCTGTCAGTGTGTGTGTGTGTGTGTGTGTGTGTGTGTGTGTGTGTGTGTGTGTGTGTGTGTGTGTGTGTGTGTGTGTGTGTGTGTTCTGCATGACTGGTCAGTGAGCAGCTCCACCACAGGGTCCACAGAGGACGATAAGGATCATTTCCTTGGCTCCCAGAGGTCAGCCCCCTGTGCTGTGGAGGTGTTTGATTCAAAACAAAATAGATCTCGTTTCTTTACCGACCCGAGCGTCAGCACAACTACACAGGATGAAAGAGTGGATGACTTCAGTGATGGACTTTGCCTCATGCGGTGTGTTGACACTTCCTTATACGTCTCTGCGGTCTGGAGTTGAGTATGAGTTGATCTTTTTCCTCCACCGTTTCTTCATTTTCATTTTTATTCACCGTTTATAACGTCACAGAGGTCATACTCTGTGTCACACTCAGCTCTTCTCTTTTGGACACAAACACTGTTTTCCTTCACTCATGAACTCTCTTCCATTGACGACACGCATCACTTCCTGCAGGACCTTTCGCATTCAAAGCCTACCAGGAGAAGGAAGCTTCATCTGAGAGATGCTGGAAATATTAGAAACCAGCATGTGGGAAATATTGGGTGACGAAGAGAGAAGCTTAATGGTAATCCCCCCCAAAAAATGCAAAGTAGAAGAATTAAAAGGATTTACTGAATGAAATCAATAGAGTTTGTATCAGATCAGAAAACAGAAGCAAAGAAGGCGGCAGCGCGTCATACATCCAGGTGTTATTCTGCGGTGACCCGGTCTGACCCGGTCCGACCTCGTGGGCTGTAAACACACCGATCCCTCCTCCCGGGTTCTCCTCGTGAAGGATGGCTGACAGCCCTCCCTCTCTCAGGGAGTCTCCTCCTCGCTGACAGCAGCTGAAGCAGACGGCGGCCGGCTATTCCTGGGCGGCGTTGAGACGAGCAGCCGATGGCGGCGGCGTCTGGTCTGCAGACGAGCGGAGGGTTATTAGCGTCGCCCGACGTGGAGCGAGCCGGCAGACGGCTGCGTGACTCACTGTGTCTCTGCAGTCAGCGCTCGGTTAACTTCAGACGCCTGCTGGCTGGAAGAGACGGTTCATATCTGCACACAGTTCATCCAGCGGTCTGAAGGTAATGAGTCTGTGTCATCAACGCCAGCTTTCCCTCGCAGAAACACTCCAGATGTGTAAACGCTGTTCTGCGTGTCCATGAAGTCACGAGTATTCAAGTACATGAGACATGTGTACTGTATCTCACTAGAGACAGTATATACAGTCTATATGTACTGTATACTCACTAGAGACAGTATATATGTACTGTATACTCACTAGAGACAGTATATACAGTCTATATGTACTGTATACTCACTAGTGACAGTATATATGTACTGTATACTCACTAGAGACAGTATATACAGTCTATATGTACTGTATACTCACTAGAAACAGTATATATGTGCTGTATACTCACTAGAGACAGTATATACAGTATATATGTACTGTATACTCACTAGTGACAGTATATATGTACTGTATACTCACTAGAGACAGTATATATGTGTGTACTGACTACAGCTAGCTAACTGTTAGTGAAGCTGGAGTAGAGAATGTCCAGAAGAGGAGGAGGAGGAACCTCCTGAAGAGGAGGAGGAGGAACCTCCTGAAGAGGAGGAGGAGGAGGAGGAGGAACCTCCTGAAGAGGAGGAGGAGGAGGAGGAGGAGGAGAAACCTCCTGAAGAGGAGTAGGAGGAGGAACCTCCTGAAGAGGAGTAGGAGGAGGAACCTCCTGAAGAGGAGGAGGAGGAGGAGGAGGAACCTCCTGAAGGACATGATACCAACAGGTTTCTGGATATGAACAAACATCTCAACACAAGAAGCTGTGACAGAACGTCGCTTCACTTCTCATATCGTGATGAACGACAATCACAGGGAATGGTGTCGGGGAAGAGGAGGAGGCATGGGTTGTTTTACGTTAGTCAGAATATGACGTTCAAACGGGAATATTAGTGGAATATTCATTTCCATTAGCCATGGAACAGATTATTAAGAATATTGTCTTTTTTGGAATAAGGGTAAAAACCTGACTATCTGGTGCATGTAAAGGTAGTCATTAAGAGCTGTGTACATTGGAATGAACCCAAGTATAATAAGCAGTAATGACACAATTAGGACTGGAAACAGATTATTAGCATTATTAATTAATCTGTCAATCATTTTTTTCTATAGAAAATGAATGATTGAATCTATAAAATATTTAAAAAAGCCCAACATGTCCATCACAAGTTCCCTGAGCCCAAGGTTACATCTCTAAATGTCAAAGTGCACGTGTCCTCCTCCAGCGGTCCAGATGGGTCTTACCTGCTCCGGTCCTGCTCTGTGGCCGTCTGGACGGACCTGGAGGTGCACTCTGGTCTTCCAGACCCGTTTGGACTGAGGGTCTTGGGCGTAGACCACCTCCACAGCTGCTCCGCCGGCCACCGGGCTGAGGCGGCGCCGGGTGTAGACCACCCCGTCCTCACGCACCCCGAAAGCAGACGACTCGCCCACCTGGAACCACACCTTCCCTCTACCGCAGTCTGTGAAGCTCACTGAGAGAGAGAGAGAGAGAGAGACATCAGATTGAGTGTGTTCACCCAGCAGTCCTGCTGAATGCATTGGTGGGTTCATGTTCTCATTAGTAGTAGTATTTAACTCAGATGCCACAGGTGAGGCTATATTTCATGAAAAGAGAATAGTTATGGATGCAAAGAACATTTTTCCAGCTGTGCCATCAAAATAAATGACTTTTTGGTTTGAACCATTGTGGACAATGTAGCTTTCTTCCAAAAGTGTTGGATTCAACATGTGTTTGGGGGCGTGGTCACAAACAAACACTCCATCGTCTAAAATATATGGGATGCATTGGGATTAACATTTCCTTCTGTGGAGCTTCTCAATCATCCAGGTCTCTGTCTATTTGGAGTTTCAGTTGAAGGTGGCTGGACTTCCTTTAGAGTCTACAGGGTCTAAAAGGGTCTAACGTTTAGACCCTTGAAGATGACAGCCTTCATTCCAGTCTGATTTGGTGCATTCAGTGTTACTCAGGAAAACCCAGCGTGGGCATCTTTAGGTCCAACACACTCTGACTCGTCCTCGTTGTGCTTGATGCAGTCTTCCTCTCTGCCTTTATTGGCACACTGCCGAGTTCTTCGTCACTTTACCGACGCCTGTCCATCCGTGGCATGGTGGGAAACCACTGGACTGTTTACCGCGTCACCAAGGTGCACAACCTTGTGCGCACGCATAAAAAAGACAGTGACCCCCTCGTAGAAAGGTATTCCCATAGCGCTACCAGAGGCCCAAAACTCCAAAGGGGCCGTAACGTGTCTGGGAGCCCCATCAGCCCGCTGGAGCTCTGAGAAGTCTTGTGAAGAGACTCAAAGCGTCTTCAGGAATCTAAAGCATTTCTAATACATCAACTTTTTATTTGGAACTGAGGGGCCAAACCATGAAACCAGCCCCAGCCGGCTGAAGAGCTGATCGCCAGTCAAAACATTCCCAATATTCCCATTTCATGTCGTTAATGACCTACTTGTAGTTAAATAAGACAAACTGTGAAAGCTGCAGTATAATGGTAAATAGTAAATAAACTTGCGCTTGTATAGTTTATTTCTCGTCTTCCAACCACTCAAATATTCTCACTCAATATCTTCACTCAATATTATATAAAAAAAAACATGCTGCTTTTTAATTATTTAGCCATCAGGCAACACACAGATGCAGAATATAATGTGTGAAGCCGTCTAGCAGCGCAGAAAAAGACTTCTAAAGCTGCTTTAGGGGGAATTTACGAGATGAAACAGGCTTTTAAGAGGTTGAAAGAGGGGAAAGGTGGTGTAAAACCTGACTTGCTTTCAGATGAGCATTAGAGGGCGATCGATGGACCTGGCCAGAGAGAGTTGAGCCTGCCTGTAAGTCCCAAAGCCTGAAGACGGGATTTGCAGCAGTAACGGGACCAGCTTTCAGCAGCGGCTTTTTATTTCTCTCTCTCTCTTCGCAATTTCCTCGTCTTTATTTGTTTGCCAAGTACCTTTCGCAGAGGAAATAGCTTTTTTGCTGCCGGGGTGGGGGAGTGCAGCACTGTGACTGCATTTCCAGAAATCATCTCACGTTTTTGCTTGTTTTTGCCCCATGTGTGGTTTGATGTGAGCAGACGCCGCACACTCATGCAGAACGAAGCCGCCAACGTTTAAATGTCAGCTCATGAACAACAAGTCAGTGCGAGGAGGATGGAGGATGGAGAGAATGGAAGCAGGACGAGGAGGATGGAGAGAATGGAAGGAGGATGAGGAGGATGGAGAATGGAAGGAGGACGAGGAGGATGGAGGATGAAGAGAATGTAAGCAGGACGAGGAGGATGGAGAGAATGGAAGCAGGACGAGGAGGATGGAGAGAATGGAAGGAGGATGAGGAGGATGGAGGATGGAGAGAATGGAAGCAGCACGAGGAGGATGGAGAGAATGGAAGCAGGACGAGGAGGATGGAGGATGGAGAGAATGGAAGGAGGAGGATGGAGAGAATGGAAGGAGGAGGATGGAGGATGGAGAGAATGGAAGGAGGAGGATGGAGGATGTGTTCATGCTCTCCTTCCTCTCACGACACGTTCACATCTTTCATACAAGAGACGTTTCTCAGAGCTCCTGAAAGCTCTCCGCTTTCTCTGCCCATTTCATTTCATCAGTAATAAATCTGTAGATTACTTTTAGCAATTAATCAAGTAATCTATAAAATCCCAGAGCCCAAGGGGATCAATTATGTTCAGCTTTCAACATTTGAAAGCAACTCAAGCTATAAATTATTAAAACTCAAAGATGCAGTTCAGATCGGTGACGTCTTATTTTGGAGACCGCCATTGTTAGTGTGAGTTGAACATTTAGAAAGAATGACTCATTGGGATCATTCTAACTGATGAGATGATTGGTGATATTAGACGGAATGATAATTATTTACATGATTGTTCTCATTTTCTTTGAAAAACATTGAAATGTTCATGGTGTGATTTGTGCAGGATCTGACCCAACAAAGATGTTCTCTGAAGTCTGTAGAATAACATGAGGAGGCCAGGAGCACCCTATACCAATATTTATATTGGTATTTCACACATGAAGGACCTGTCCAGGACTAACTAACATTCACACTGATGGAGGAGCTACCATGAAGGTACCACCTGTCCATCAGGACTAACTAACATTCACACTGATGGGAGGAGCTACCATGAAGGTACCACCTGTCCATCAGGACTAACTAACATTCACACTGATGGAGGAGCTACCATGAAGGTACCACCTGTCCATCAGGACTAACTAACATTCACACTGATGGGAGGAGCTACCATGAAGGTACCACCTGTCCATCAGGACTAACTAACATTCACACTGATGGGAGGAGCTACCATGAAGGTACCACCTGTCCATCAGGACTAACTAACATTCACACTGATGGAGGAGCTACCATGAAGGTACCACCTGTCCATCAGGACTAACTAACATTCACACTGATGGAGGAGCTACCATGAAGGTACCACCTGTCCATCAGGACTAACTAACATTCACACTGATGGAGGAGCTACCATGAAGGTACCACCTGTCCATCAGGACTAACTAACATTCACACTGATGGGAGGAGCTACCATGAAGGTACCACCTGTCCATCAGGACTAACTAACATTCACACTGATGGGAGGAGCTACCATGAAGGTACCACCTGTCCATCAGGACTAACTAACATTCACACACCGTAGACTGAGCTACGGGAGCACATCGACATGGACTAGCAGTGCTGGGAATCAAACCGCCGATCCTCTGATTGAAGGACGACCCTGTTCTACCACTGACCCACAGCCGTCCACATATCCATATTGTAAGACACTACATAATGTCCTGTACATACTTGTCTTGAATGTTTTTGTTTTCCATATTCTGGATATTAATTTATTCAGCTCTTCTTCACCTCATTCCCCGTTTATTTTCAGCGGCGTTGCAAAAGTTGATTTGAAATGTGCCTGATGGCTGGATGGAGACGAGAGATTGTTATTAATATAGTTTTCACGGTCACACTTGTACAGTCATCTGTGAAGCACCTGGAACTGCACTAACTGGTGAATGAAATATGAATTACAATAATGAATGTGGAGATCACATGACTCTTGACTCACGAGTCCGTGTGTTTGTACTTCCACAAACCTGATTAGCAAACCAACATGCTGCAGTCACGTCCATGTTTCAGGAAGTATTCTTCATTTCTCATTCTTCTGTTTGTGTTTCAAAGCCTTTCATGTGTGAATTATGGAAACCTGGGTCAGGATCCTGAGTGCTTTTATTTGAATTTCACTTTTTATTCATTTTTCAGGGACTTTTTTTGTCCTCTCGGGTGGTTTCAAAACATCCTGTTCAATGCAGTACAACAACGTTGACCCTCAATACCTTTCAGATGTTATTCAGCAGGAAGGCGTCTACAGATTTACTGACTCGTACCAAATGTTCACCAACTCTTCTCCAGTCACAGTGAATCACATACAGACAGGATGTCTAATTGTGTCGACAAGATGAATTGTAATTTCTTCCCAACATAAAATCAATACTTGTTCATTCTAACAACTGCATTACTCCTTTAGTGGTTGCTTGATGCCAACAAATGATATCGACCTGTGAACATTCAGAATGTCTTCTGATCAAGATATGAGCATTCCCATTGGTAGGAGAGCTCAATAAACACAATCAAAAGGTATCAAACCACCAAAGACTGTGCAGTGATGCTTCTGTCATGTTTCAACAGGAACGCTGACGTTTCCAGTGAACAGTCTTTTCCCTTTCTGCGTCAGAGCTCAATCAGACAGAAACAGAAACAGATCACTTCAGTCATCAGCACAGAGAAAGGAGAGTTATCTCCGTCCTCCTCAACATGTCAACTGGTTTCTGGTCAAAGTCTCTGCAACACAGCAGCATCTGGATCATAGGAAACGCTGCTCGCTGCGCCCGAGCCCTGAGCGCTCTGAGATAATGTAGGAGATAAAACAAGAAAAAAAGAAAGACCGTCTTTATGAATTCACATCGTGTCGGTTTTATTCTATTTTCCTGTGACTTATTAAAGCGTTTCCGGGCTCCGGGCGGTCCGTGATGATAAATCAAATCAAACAAGCTGAAAAGGCAAAAATCATTTTCTAGTTGAGCTGTTCGGCATATGCACGCCTCGACAGGGCGGAAGTCACTTTGTTTTAAGGCAAAACAAAGTTTGAGAAGCACTGAGAGTTCTGCAGTGAAACGCTCTCAAACTGTATCTCGTCCAGCAGAACTAAGTGGACTTTGGACTCTTTGGTCCTGGCCCAGTACTCCAGTGACTACACAGGGGTCATGAAGGCTAGTGTCATTTCCACCAGGAAGATAACTGTTGGTTCTCACGTAAGATCATTCAAATAAAGACGAAAGCCAGAGAAGCTGCCCAGATGCAAACTACATTCTTTACACACTATATTCACGTGTTTGATGGGAACAGCAATATTCTAACTTATCCAGTTTGAGAGGATCAAATATTACGTTTGTCCTGAGGGTGGCATTTCGGAAAGGGGATGGGGTTATTAAAATCAAAAGGTTTATCACTTGGGAACATTAACTTGGGATAAGCATTACATCCTCATTACATTTTGTCTCAGGAGTTGATTTGGGTAAAAGGAAATAGAGAGGGCCAGAGAGTGTCTAAAACAGAAAGGGGTCATCCTCTGGGGAACATGAATGTGGTTTGTACATTTTGGGATAACAGCCTAATGGTGGTGCTAAATGGGGGAGGGGTTATTGAGTCTTCTTCTGGAGACTACAAGAAGCCAAAGCAAATGTCATGAAAATCCAGCCATAGGTTATTTGAGTAAATCTTCTTCAATGTTTGTTAAAGGGTAAATAAGACCAGGCACTAGAGGAACGTCAATGCATCAGAGCATAGCTGCTGGGGAACCAGAAAGAGAAGTACGTTTCAAAGAATGGTTTGAATCCAAGAAGCAAAAGACAGAGATATCTTCTATAGTCCCTAGTATGGCTGCATCTCCAAACACTGGATCCCTAGTGTCCGTAAAGCAACTCAGGGTAGTCTTTTCATTCCTGCCTGGAACACACGCCCTTCTTCCAGTTCCTTTGCTCCACATTTTTGTAGCTTCCTACCAAGCCCCAGAAGATAGAAAGTAGTAGTCCCTCACGACAAGCATCATCTCATTTCATCATGTAAATTCTGGGCCCCTTTGCGGACCATGAATATCAGGAATGGTATCAGTCCGACTAAAGCAGCCCCACTTCTAAGACACTGGTCCCAATACTTGCGAGTGCAGGAGGAACCAGCTCGCTCCAACATCCTCCACCCTCTCTGATGGCCTCTACCAGCTCAGTGTAGAGGCTCATACATTATCCATGGCCATGTGTAGAAACCCGCGTGCTGCTGCATGGTGTTAGAGGCGTCTGGGTCTCACTATGTGGAGGGAACTGGGGCAGAACTAAGCATGGGGCCCTCACATGTTGCTGCGCTCCACCGCTCATAGCCGGCCAACGCGGCACAACAACGTGGCCCAGATAACCGCGACAAAGTCGACAGATCAGGGGGCCGAACCCTGAAGCCGCCGTGTTGTAAGAGCAGTCAGAAAACAAAGTCTGACTTTGTTTTCTCCTATTAGCTCAACCAATTGAGCCTCTGTTGCACTGAATCATTCCACTATTTATAGCGTTCTGCCAACTGGCGGCATGGCTCCAGGGATGCCAATGTCTTCTCTTGATCTTTCCGTTTGTCAGCCCACCACTTTGTGCCAAACTACCATTGGACGTATTGTCCTGAACCGTGCTCCCCAGGGGATGAATCCTAATTGCTTTGGTGATCTGAGAGATATTTCTTCTGGCTTCAGCAGCAGGTCAAAGTTCTCCTATAGCCTGTGAAAAACCTCAACATGTACTAAATTGATTGGCACAGCATTTTGTACAGACATTCATGGTTCTCAAAGGATGACGGCTACTGGCTACTACTTTCTGACTACTTTCTATAGCACTGTTATCAAGGCAAAAATCACCCATTCTTATTGTTATCAGCCCATTAAATGGTCGTTATTAGCTCTAAATACTACAATTTCAATTCTTTGGACGGGGCAAACTGCACCTACACGCATGTGTGAAATGGTCGTAGTTTTAAGCCTAGCGCACACATACATACGTGTTTTGGTAAACAGGGTTCTTCCTCCTTTATTTCCGGGGGAAAAAAACGTACATAACTTATAACGTACGTAACATAATTATGTAATTTATAACATATGTAACTTATAACTAGTGCTGTCAAGCGATTAAAATATTTAATCGCGATTAATCGCATTTATGTCATAGTTAACTCGCGATTAATCGCAATTAATCGCATTTTTTTTTTTTTGCATTTTAATGCTCTTATCAACATGAAAAAGTGGATTGGCTTGCTTTATTTTATTGAAAAACAACTGCCAAACAGGGCGGTACAAAATGAAATCACTGCACATTTCAGGTAAACAAGGGTTTACAAAATAAAATTATAGAGTGCACCAGGCATGAAAACGGGTCAGGGCTGAAAAAGGTTATTACCCCTCTAGGAGGTCCGGGGGCATGCTCCCCCGTAGGAAACATTTAAATATTCCATATTTTAAAGCATCAATCTGATGCATTTTGAGATGATTTTTTTGCCAACCTGGGGAGAGCTGGAGAAACTTAACTTCAGCCATGAGTCAAAAATGATTATGGCCTCCTTACTAAGTATTATGCAAGCCATTTCATGGCAGCCTGTCACTGGTCTAACATTTACAGTATATGAGGCACAATGTGGTAAGGGAGAGCATGGCTGCCTTTGTTAGCATCATTTATATCTTTGATGCAGAGAATGCATCTGGTGAATCCCTGCCTGTTGATTTTGGAGAATACATCTCCTAGATGAAAGGACACCTCTTGCCCTTTTATTGAGACCTTGCCTTCCAGTTTTAGCCACGACCAGTTCCAGCTGCATTTCAATCCAGCTGTTTAACAATGGCTGCATCCTTCTCCCCTAACACACTCATTCTGCACAAATAATGTTTGTATTAGTGTTAACTTCTAGTTTAGCCTTATTCAGACCTGCCAACCTTGATATATAACCTATATATTGATAAGTCATTAAATACTCGTCATGCATTATATTGCATTGCACATAATGTGTGCTGGTCAATTAGTCTAAAATTAATTTTAGACTAATTTTTACCAGCGTACTTTGACGTCAAAATGCGGCATAAGCTAATAATTTTCCACCGGAGCTTTAGCTAGCTGGCTAACGTTGCGTTCCGTCCTGCTGTGTTCAATGTGTTCACTCGCGCTCCCTTCTGGCACGCGCACCTGTTCGCAGTTCACTGAATATCATTAATTTTGCCGTATCGCGCTCACCATTCATTCATTTCAAACCGTAACGTTAGCCTAGCTTCCAAGCCCAAACGGCGTGCCTATTGTTTTGCTTCCGGTTGAGCTACATCCGGCGTGGTGCTCGCGAAAAAAAAAAAATTAAAAAATTTAAATGCGTTAACGCCGTTAATAAAATTGACGGCGTTAAAATTAGTTTGCGTTAACGCCGTTAATAACGCGCTAATATGACAGCACTACTTATAACATAAATGACGTATAAGTTACTTATAACGTATAAGTTACGTAACTTATAACGTACGAAACTTATAACATATGTAACGTATAAGTTACCTATAACGTACGTAACGTATAACGTGCGTACCTTATAACGTACGTAACGTATAAGTGACTTATAACGTACGTAACTTATAACATGACATGTAATATTTGCCAATAGAGTATTTTGTATTTGGCTGACATGTATTCGTCACGCCCCGCGTGTCCTTTCGTCTTGTTTACGTGCCTCCAGACGTATTTCCAGCGCCTGCCTGTAGGGGCCACTACCGAACACGATCACATCTGTAGAGTCACGTCTGTGCTTTCGTACATTTATAAATGCCGTGTTTGGTATCGGCCTGTGGCTAACAGATGCCCGTTTCAAATAAAAGCCTGGTTATCACTGCAGGTGCGCTGAATAACGTGTAATAAAGAGTTTACAGTATCTGCCAACATATACGCCGATAACAATATATCTGTGATAACCCAATTATGGCTGACAAACGGGCACGCGTACACATTGGTAGGGCTTTAGAGTCGTGTTTTATATGGTTAGTGGTTAATGGTTAGTAATTTATGAAGCCATAATCACATTTTAAATGTTTCAAACGTGTGCATGTTTTACATCTTGAGACAAAGTACTGGCAGAGGAAGGGCTGTGAGGAGAATATACTCAAATGAATAAGCCGAGTCTGAAAGAGCTCCTCGATAACGGAGAAGGCGCATTCACTAAGAACCCCAATCCTGAATGTGCCACAGCTTGATCAATGCACTGCCGGGATCTGATCAATAACACACACACACACACAAGCAAAGATCAAAGATTAAAAGAACACAAAGAGAACTGAACAGGATTAAAGTCACAAGTGAATGCTCCAAAACAATTTTCTGTCTGCTAAATACTCACAAACACTGCAGAACTTTCAGGCTCCCAGGCATTCTGAATGTGTGTGTGTGTGTGTGTGTGTGTGTGTGTGTGTGTGTGTGTGTGTGTGTGTGTGTGTGTGTGTGTGTGTGTGTGTGTGTGTGTGTGTGTGTGTCTCATAGTGACAGCTGGGTGTTGCTAGATAAACTCCTGTCCAGGAGCGACGCCACAGGCCCTCTTCCCTGTGACAGCCCAACCAGCAGACAGCATATATAGAGACGATAGTATTTCATGAATGTGAATGTAATTAAGAGGCTCTGCAGGTCCAGCAAACAGAAAGGCTCAGTGTACAGTTTACATCAGCTGGATGGTTGTTTCCATAAGGAATGAACCATGAGTGAGGACTCACAATATGTTGAGCATTTAAATCCATTTAATTTGGAGTCATTTACCTTGAACGACATCCATTTGTTGGCCCTTTCAAACACAAGTCTGATTCATCGGAGCTTTCAGAAAAAGGCCCGTCTAATGACATGTAAATGAGGTCATCATGGTAAATCCCACACAACGCTGAGATTACACGTATCTAATAATTAAACGTGTGAAGTGTTTCTCTCAGAACGTCTTCAGCAGGAGCTCCTTGTTCTGTTTACGCATCGACTCCTTTTCTCCACAAGAGGCGGGAAAACACCTCGAGCAAGCGTGAAAGGTTTGATCCACTTGTTGCTGTTTTTCAGCTTTTCCAACGCGCTAAATAAATAAATCTAAAATCTACAAGCTTTTACTTGACCCATTCTGTCTTTTCTGAACTGGGATATTGGAACAACACCTGAGAGTATAAGTGTTCCAACAGAAAGGAGCTACAACATGAGCTATGGGGTGTTCCCCCCCACCCGAAACTTAAACCTCTCTGTGGAAACAATACTCCCTCACTAGCATGCGGCTTCTTAGCGACACTATTGCTTCCCTCTAGCCACGCCCCTGCTAATGCTGCGTTCACACCAAAAGAGTTGCGAATTATTCACGTAAGTAGATTACATGCAAAGTCAATGCACACGCGTATGGTTGCAAAAAAGCAAATTTTCCACCGGGCGCCGCAAATGACGCGAATGATGCAAATAACGCGGTGCGAATGACGCGAAAAAGCGAACTGCGCGTTGCGGAAAATGAGCTTTTTGGATATTTAAACTCGGGCAAAAAAATCGCCTGAAAGCCAATCAGCGTTGAGAAGCTCCGCCTGTCATCACCGCCGTCCTGCCGTTGCTGAATCAAACTGCTGCTGGTCCTGAAGTAGCGCTGGTAGCGGCTTCATTCAGATGCTGTTGTGGGACTACGGATAATATTATGAACCCAGACACCATGGAGTTTGATGTTCCCACGTATGTGAAGTTTACACAACAATAATAACCACTAGCTCTGCTCTATACGAGCAGAACTAGTGGTTATTTCATGGTGGAAGAAGGAAACGGTAACTGTTTTACGGAGATAAGCCACGGAAAAGCCGCGGCCCCTTTCCACCGCGAAAAAGCAAAAGGCAAATGATGCGAATTGACCGCATAAAGTCAAGCGAGAACACTCAGGTGAAAATTCGCAACGCGTTTGGTGTGAACGCAGCATCAGAGTCAGAGCTGCTGTACCTGCATCCCACGCTGCCGGGCTGTGGATGGACCACAGGAAACCAGAGAGAGGCCAACACCTTCCACCGTTTACCGACCACCGGGCCTTAATACGCCGGATACGTGCTGAAACACACCTCACATGCAGTCCAGCACACAACAGTGTAGTAAATACATATTTAGATATTTAGTCCAGAAAGAGTGCTGCGTGTGCTTCTGTCTAAACGGACAGCGTGGCTGCAGGATGAAAGACGTTAACGTGAACCTGTGCTTTAAATACTGGGAATGATTATTCACAATGACACATTTATTTGTGTCCAAATATGTGCCTGACTATAAATGCCTTCTATAGGGCTGGAGGGATTTATGGGCGGCGCGTCACAATAAGTGTGGCTGAAGCACGAGCTGTCAGAGGAGCGCTCCATGTAATCAACGGAGTGGACGCTGAACAAAGAACTGAAACGTACCGTCTCTCTTCAAAGCCACAAGACTCTGTACACACCAGTGGTGGCCTTCAGGGCCTGCTAAGCCTTCTCTACTGGCCTAAACACAATCACAAAGTTATAGCTATTTCATAATTTCATTTGTTTTAATTGTTGTTGTTAAACAGCTGATCCAGACTATGACTCAGACGGCACTGAAGGCAAAGGTAGAAAATCCACGGCCCGCCACTGGTACACATGAACGTTGAACTTTTCCCCCAGAACAAAGGCATCAACCAATCACGTTTATTTTGTCTTTCAACCTCGAAAAAGGCAGCGCAGACCAGATCCACTCTTTCCCTTCTTACCTTTCACAATAAAAGCCCTGGACATGTATATTCGTAGTGTTGTTTTATATCACATGGTGTTGTGTTTTACAGTCAGGTCCATAAATATTTGAACATTGACACATTTTTCATTATTTTGGCTCTGTACACCACAACAATGGAGTTGAAATGAAAATATCCAGATGTGCTTTAAGTGCAGACTTTCAGCTTTAATTTGAGGGTATTTACATCCAAATCAGGTGAACGGTGTAGGAACTAAAAACACATTCAAATGTGGCCACCCCGTTTTTAAGGGACGTTTTTAGTAATTGGACAATTGGCTGCTCAGCTGTTCCAAGGTCAGGTGTGTGTAATTCCCTCGTTATTTCATTTACAAGGAGTAGATAAAAGGTCTAGAGTTCATTTCAGGTGTGGTATTTGTGTTTGGAATCTGTTGCGGTCAACTCTCAATATGAAGTCCAAAGAGCTGTCACTATCAGTGAAGCAAGCCATCATTAGGATGAAAAATCTAAACAAAACCATCAGAGAGATAGCAAACACATTAGGTGTGGCGCTCGGAGGGGGTCTCGCCCGGGGCGTAATTACATGTAGAACCGCCACTGGTTATGGCGTGGGCATGTATGGCTGCCAATGGAACTGGTTCCCTTGTATTTATTGATGATGTGACTGCTGACAAAAGCAGCAGGATGAATTGGGAAGTGTTTCGGGCAATATGATCTGCTCATATTCAGCCAAATGCTTCAGAACTCATTGGACGGCGCTTCACAGTGCAGATGGACAATGACCCGAAGCATACTGCGAAAGCAACCAAGGAGTTTTTTAAGGCAAAGAAGTGGAATGTTCTGCAATGGCCAAGTCAATCACCTGACCTGAATCCAAGTGAGCATGCATTTCACTTGCTGAAGACCAAACTGAAGGGAAAATGCCCCAAGAAGCAGCAGGAACTGAAGACGGTTGCAGTAGAGGCCTGCAGAGCATCACCAGGGACGAAACCCAACGTCTGGTGATGGCTATGGAATCCAGACTTCAGGCTGTCATTGACCGCAAAGGATTTTCAACAAAGTATTAAAAGTGACAATTAGATTTATGATTATATTCATTTGTCCAATTACTTTTGGTCCCTTAAAAAGAGGGTGGCCACATTTGAATTTGTTGTAGTTCCTACACCGTTCACCTGATTTGGATGTAAATACCCTCAAATTAAAGCTGAAAGTCTGCACTACTTTCATTTCAACTCCATTGTTGTGGTGTACAGAGCCAAAATAATGAAAGTTGTGTCAATGTCCAAATATTTATGGACCTGACTGTATATCACATGGTAGTCTCTCATAGTGTTTTATATCACATGGTAGTCTCTCATAGTGTTTTATATCACATGGTAGTCTCTCATAGTGTTTTATATCACATGGTAGTCTACATAGCGTTTTATATCACATGGTAGTCTCTCATAGTGTTTATATCACATGGTAGTCTACATAGTGTTTTATATCACATGGTAGTCTACATAGTGTTTTATATCACATGGTAGTCTACATAGTGTTTTATATCACTTGGTAGTCTCTCATAGTGTTTTATATCACATGGTAGTCTCTCATAGTGTTTATATCACATG
This sequence comes from Myoxocephalus aenaeus, assembly GCA_038501785.1. Lineage (NCBI taxonomy): Eukaryota > Metazoa > Chordata > Actinopteri > Perciformes > Cottidae > Myoxocephalus > Myoxocephalus aenaeus. Next base: position 1,474,006 of record JBAMJR010000103.1, read on the forward strand.
GTAGTCTACATAGTGTTTATATCACATGGTAGTCTACATAGTGTTTTATATCACATGGTAGTCTACATAGTGTTTATATCACATGGTAGTCTACATAGTGTTTTATATCACATGGTAGTCTCTCATAGTGTTTATATCACATGGTAGTCTACATAGTGTTTTATATCACATGGTAGTCTACATAGTGTTTATATCACATGGTAGTCTACATAGTGTTTTATATCACATGGTAGTCTCTCATAGTGTTTATATCACATGGTAGTCTCTCATAGTGTTTATATCACATGGTAGTCTACATAGTGTTTTATATCACATGGTAGTCTACATAGTGTTTTATATCACTTGGTAGTCTCTCATAGTGTTTTATATCACATGGTAGTCTCTCATAGTGTTTATATCACATGGTAGTCTACATAGTGTTTATATCACATGGTAGTCTACATAGTGTTTTATATCACATGGTAGTCTACATAGTGTTTATATCACATGGTAGTCTACATAGTGTTTTATATCACATGGTAGTCTACACAGTGTTTTATATCACATGGTAGTCTCTCATAGTGTTTTATATCACATGGTAGTCTCTCATAGTGTTTATATCACATGGTAGTCTCTCATAGTGTTTATATCACATGGTAGTCTACATAGTGTTTTATATCACATGGTAGTCTCATAGTGTTTTATATCACATGGTAGTCTCTCATAGTGTTTTATATCACATGGTAGTCTCTCATAGTGTTTTATATCACATGGTAGTCTACATAGTGTTTTATATCACATGGTAGTCTCTCATAGTGTTTTATATCACATGGTAGTCTCTCATAGTGTTTTATATCACATGGTAGTCTACATAGTGGTTTATATCACATGGTAGTCTCTCATAGTGTTTTATATCACATGGTAGTCTACATAGTGTTTTATATCACATGGTAGTCTACATAGTGTTTATATCACATGGTAGTCTACACATTGTTTATATCACATGGTAGTCTACATAGTGTTTTATATCACATGGTAGTCTCTCATAGTGTTTTATATCACATGGTAGTCTCTCATAGTGTTTTATATCACATGGTAGTCTCTCATAGTGTTTATATCACATGGTAGTCTCTCATAGTGTTTATATCACATGGTAGTCTACATAGTGTTTTATATCACATGGTAGTCTCATAGTGTTTTATATCACATGGTAGTCTCTCATAGTGTTTTATATCACATGGTAGTCTCTCATAGTGTTTATATCACATGGTAGTCTCTCATAGTGTTTATATCACATGGTAGTCTCTCATAGTGTTTATATCACATGGTAGTCTACATAGTGTTTTATATCACATGGTAGTCTACATAGTGGTTTATATCACATGGTAGTCTACATAGTGTTTTATATCACATGGTAGTCTACATAGTGTTTATATCACATGGTAGTCTACATAGTGTTTTATATCACATGGTAGTCTACATAGTGTTTATATCACATGGTAGTCTACACAGTGTTTATATCACATGGTAGTCTACATAGTGTTTTATATCACATGGTAGTCTACATAGTGTTTATATCACATGGTAGTCTACATAGTGTTTATATCACATGGTAGTCTCTCATAGTGTTTTATATCACATGGTAGTCTCTCATAGTGTTTATATCACATGGTAGTCTCTCATAGTGTTTTATATCACATGGTAGTCTACACAGTGTTTTATATCACATGGTAGTCTACATAGTGTTTATATCACATGGTAGTCTACATAGTGTTTATATCACATGGTAGTCTCTCATAGTGTTTTATATCACATGGTAGTCTCTCATAGTGTTTATAGCACATGGTAGTCTCTCATAGTGTTTATATCACATGGTAGTCTGTCATAGTGTTTTATATCACATGGTAGTCTACACAGTGTTTTATATCACATGGTAGTCTCTCATAGTGTTTTATATCACATGGTAGTCTCTCATAGTGTTTATATCACATGGTAGTCTCTCATAGTGTTTTATATCACATGGTAGTCTACACAGTGTTTTATATCACATGGTAGTCTACATAGTGTTTATATCACATGGTAGTCTACATAGTGTTTATATCACATGGTAGTCTCTCATAGTGTTTTATATCACATGGTAGTCTCTCATAGTGTTTATATCACATGGTAGTCTCTCATAGTGTTTTATATCACATGGTAGTCTCTCATAGTGTTTATATCACATGGTAGTCTACATAGTGTTTTATATCACATGGTAGTCTACACAGTGTTTTATATCACATGGTAGTCTACATAGTGTTTTATATCACATGGTAGTCTCTCATAGTGTTTTATATCACATGGTAGTCTCTCATAGTGTTTATATCACATGGTAGTCTCTCATAGTGTTTATATCACATGGTAGACTACATAGTGTTTATATCACATGGTAGTCTACATAGTGTTTTATATCACATGGTAGTCTACATAGTGGTTTATATCACATGGTAGTCTCTCATAGTGTTTTATATCACATGGTAGTCTACATAGTGTTTTATATCACATGGTAGTCTACATAGTGTTTATATCACATGGTAGTCTACACATTGTTTATATCACATGGTAGTCTACATAGTGTTTTATATCACATGGTAGTCTCTCATAGTGTTTTATATCACATGGTAGTCTCTCATAGTGTTTTATATCACATGGTAGTCTCTCATAGTGTTTATATCACATGGTAGTCTCTCATAGTGTTTATATCACATGGTAGTCTACATAGTGTTTTATATCACATGGTAGTCTCATAGTGTTTTATATCACATGGTAGTCTCTCATAGTGTTTTATATCACATGGTAGTCTCTCATAGTGTTTATATCACATGGTAGTCTCTCATAGTGTTTATATCACATGGTAGTCTCTCATAGTGTTTATATCACATGGTAGTCTACATAGTGTTTTATATCACATGGTAGTCTACATAGTGGTTTATATCACATGGTAGTCTCTCATAGTGTTTTATATCACATGGTAGTCTACATAGTGTTTTATATCACATGGTAGTCTACATAGTGTTTATATCACATGGTAGTCTACATAGTGTTTTATATCACATGGTAGTCTACATAGTGTTTATATCACATGGTAGTCTACACAGTGTTTATATCACATGGTAGTCTACATAGTGTTTTATATCACATGGTAGTCTACATAGTGTTTATATCACATGGTAGTCTACATAGTGTTTATATCACATGGTAGTCTCTCATAGTGTTTTATATCACATGGTAGTCTCTCATAGTGTTTATATCACATGGTAGTCTCTCATAGTGTTTTATATCACATGGTAGTCTACACAGTGTTTTATATCACATGGTAGTCTACATAGTGTTTATATCACATGGTAGTCTACATAGTGTTTATATCACATGGTAGTCTCTCATAGTGTTTTATATCACATGGTAGTCTCTCATAGTGTTTATAGCACATGGTAGTCTCTCATAGTGTTTATATCACATGGTAGTCTGTCATAGTGTTTTATATCACATGGTAGTCTACACAGTGTTTTATATCACATGGTAGTCTCTCATAGTGTTTTATATCACATGGTAGTCTCTCATAGTGTTTATATCACATGGTAGTCTCTCATAGTGTTTTATATCACATGGTAGTCTACACAGTGTTTTATATCACATGGTAGTCTACATAGTGTTTATATCACATGGTAGTCTACATAGTGTTTATATCACATGGTAGTCTCTCATAGTGTTTTATATCACATGGTAGTCTCTCATAGTGTTTATATCACATGGTAGTCTCTCATAGTGTTTTATATCACATGGTAGTCTCTCATAGTGTTTATATCACATGGTAGTCTACATAGTGTTTTATATCACATGGTAGTCTACACAGTGTTTTATATCACATGGTAGTCTACATAGTGTTTATATCACATGGTAGTCTCTCATAGTGTTTTATATCACATGGTAGTCTACACAGTGTTTTATATCACATGGTAGTCTACATAGTGTTTATATCACATGGTAGTCTCTCATAGTGTTTATATCACATGGTAGTCTCTCATAGTGTTTATATCACATGGTAGTCTACATAGTGTTTATATCACATGGTAGTCTCTCATAGTGTTTTATATCACATGGTAGTCTCTCATAGTGTTTATAGCACATGGTAGTCTCTCATAGTGTTTTATATCACATGGTAGTCTCTCATAGTGTTTATATCACATGGTAGTCTCTCATAGTGTTTTATATCACATGGTAGTCTACACAGTGTTTTATATCACATGGTAGTCTCTCATAGTGTTTTATATCACATGGTAGTCTCTCATAGTGTTTATATCACATGGTAGTCTCTCATAGTGTTTATATCACATGGTAGTCTACACAGTGTTTTATATCACATGGTAGTCTACATAGTGTTTATATCACATGGTAGTCTCTCATAGTGTTTATATCACATGGTAGTCTCTCATAGTGTTTATATCACATGGTAGTCTCTCATAGTGTTTTATATCACATGGTAGTCTCTCATAGTGTTTATATCACATGGTAGTCTACATAGTGTTTTATATCACATGGTAGTCTACACAGTGTTTTATATCACATGGTAGTCTACATAGTGTTTATATCACATGGTAGTCTCTCATAGTGTTTTATATCACATGGTAGTCTACACAGTGTTTTATATCACATGGTAGTCTACATAGTGTTTATATCACATGGTAGTCTCTCATAGTGTTTATATCACATGGTAGTCTACATAGTGTTTATATCACATGGTAGTCTACATAGTGTTTATATCACATGGTAGTCTCTCATAGTGTTTTATATCACATGGTAGTCTCTCATAGTGTTTTATATCACATGGTAGTCTACATAGTGTTTATATCACATGGTAGTCTCTCATAGTGTTTTATATCACATGGTAGTCTACATAGTGTTTTATATCACATGGTAGTCTCTCATAGTGTTTATATCACATGGTAGTCTCTCATAGTGTTTTATATCACATGGTAGTCTCTCATAGTGTTTTATATCACATGGTAGTCTACATAGTGTTTATATCACATGGTAGTCTCTCATAGTGTTTTATATCACATGGTAGTCTACATAGTGTTTTATATCACATGGTAGTCTCTCATAGTGTTTATATCACATGGTAGTCTCTCATAGTGTTTTATATCACATGGTAGTCTACATAGTGTTTATATCACATGGTAGTCTCTCATAGTGTTTTATATCACATGGTAGTCTACATAGTGTTTTATATCACATGGTAGTCTCTCATAGTGTTTATATCACATGGTAGTCTCTCATAGTGTTTTATATCACATGGTAGTCTACATAGTGTTTTATATCACATGGTAGTCTCTCATAGTGTTTATATCACATGGTAGTCTCTCATAGTGTTTTATATCACATGGTAGTCTACATAGTGTTTATATCACATGGTAGTCTCTCATAGTGTTTTATATCACATGGTAGTCTACATAGTGTTTTATATCACATGGTAGTCTCTCATAGTGTTTATATCACATGGTAGTCTCTCATAGTGTTTTATATCACATGGTAGTCTACATAGTGTTTATATCACATGGTAGTCTCTCATAGTGTTTTATATCACATGGTAGTCTCTCATAGTGTTTTATATCACATGGTAGTCTCTCATAGTGTTTTATATCACATGGTAGTCTACATAGTGTTTTATATCACATGGTAGTCTCTCATAGTGTTTATATCACATGGTAGTCTACATAGTGTTTTATATCACATGGTAGTCTACATAGTGTTTATATCACATGGTAGTCTACATAGTGTTTATATCACATGGTAGTCTCTCATAGTGTTTTATATCACATGGTAGTCTACATAGTGTTTATATCACATGGTAGTCTCTCATAGTGTTTTATATCACATGGTAGTCTACATAGTGTTTTATATCACATGGTAGTCTCTCATAGTGTTTATATCACATGGTAGTCTCTCATAGTGTTTTATATCACATGGTAGTCTACAT